>BSBK01005975.1:1062500-1112500 GCA_027943335.1 Chamaecyparis obtusa | reverse complement strand
GCCTTCTATAGAACATGAAAGATAACTCATCTCTGGCCTTGGCCCACTGCTTGAAATCTATGTATGAGTGCCATACAACTAAATGCAGATCATCTAACCAGCATTGCCAATATGGGGTATCCCCTACATGCGTCTATAGTATAAACCTTGAATACCTATAAATATAGGGTCTTCCTATTTGTCTAGGTTGTACCCTAGGGTGAATCATAGTGACATTCTCTTGTGTATGATGAAAATCAGCCTATTGGGAGCAAGTTCAAACATGCAAGTGTTAGCAATAAACAAGATATTCAAACATTAATCTTGTTGGAAAGTTGTCTATACTAAGATATATGACTAGATATAGTGTTTTCATTATGGCAACAAAGTCATATAGAAGTTTGGAGTCAGCACACTTGATGTAAAGATCAGAATTTGGTTAAGTGTTGAAGACTGGACAGTGTACAGAGTTCTTGCATCTTAGAGCATCAGCGCACGTGTGTACAGATGAATTATGGTATGTACCCTAGAAGTTAAGTTGGTTTAGACTATATTATTTCTTAGTCTATGAGTGCATGATCAGATGTGCAAGGATGAGAAAGTTATAGTCAGTTGAAGTTGCACAGCCAGTATGTGCCAGCAGAGAACAGAGCATGGAGCTGACAGTTAGTATTTTGGTTTGCGATTATAATGTAATGTTGTAAAGGCTATGTGCCCATTGTATTTAGGTTTTTGACATGTTTATATGTATAATTGTAAGCACGCTTAAGCCAATTCATTTGGAAGCGTTGTTTGTAATTAGTTATAGGGCCGACCTAATTGTGTATTTTGTATGAGCATATAAATATAAGATGCACCCATTGTATTTGGTATGGAAGTTGATAGAGAGTTGTAATAAGTAGAGAAGTGTGTGAAGACACTAGAAGATGTATTAGAGCTTTGCTAGAGGTCAAAGCATCAGCGCATCAAAGGAACTGATTTGACAAGCAGTGTCACAGTGACTGTTCATCTGACAGATATAGTGTGTATCTAAGATCAGAAGGTTGTAGCCTTCACCACTTGAGCAATGAGCTCTTAGACAGTGTGTCCTCTCCCCTAACAGGGACTATTATAAAAGACTCCTAACAGGGTTCAACCCTTAACAAGGTCTACTGTACTTAAAGCATTGTAAAGCTACTCCTAACAGGGTAAAGGATCTTCTAACAAGGATCACAAAACACTAGTGTAGAATATTAGTGGGTATCAATTCCCACTGGGGTTGTTACCTATTTGGGTTTCCCCGTAATCATATTGGTGTCATGTGTTGATTTCATGTTTCATGTTTATGTGAATGTTTATTTCAGTACTTAAGCATTTAAGGTCAACATAAAGATTAAAGTGAAAAGTTAAAATACAGTGAACACTGATTCACCCCCCCTCCTCTCTCAGTGTTCCCATTCCTAACAAATCTAACATTTTATAAACTTGCAAGAACCAAACAAAAGGCTTCCACCACAACCTCAGATGAGGAAGAAGAAAGTGCACCCAAGATTTTTTTGATTTAAGCTCTTAGAGAGTGTTGTGGGTGTGCTCTCCCAACACTAATATGAATTCCACTATGAATGCAAAGAAGGATTGAAATACTCAAGGTGGAGCTATGGAAGAAACCCTCAAGCATTCAATGCAAGAAGCCAAAGAAGCTTAAGAAGGAGCTATGAAAGCAACCCTTAAGCTCAATGACATGCAACTAACAAGAAGAAATGAAAGAAGCTCAAGCATATAATGAAACTAAGTCTACAATGAAAATTTAGCAACTACCAAATGGCTAGTAAAAACTCTAAGAAAACAATTCTAAGCATAAACGAGTATTATAATTCTACATGAAAATGAGAGATAATTTTCTTGAGGAAAGGGTCCTATTTATAGGATTTTGGAAGTCTAGGTGAGGTGGAATCTATGTGGAATCCACATGGGTGCCACCAAAGAGACACATAAGCCATGAAAAGTCCAAGACGTGCTCACACATGTGTGAGAAACTTGGGATGTGATAGGTCAATGTGTACTTCAAGTACATGTGTAAGTGTGTGTAAGAGATGTGTAAGAGAAAACATCTATTTTCACCATTTTAGAAGGTGTAAGAAGTGTCATCAAAATTGTAAGAAGCCTTGTTTATGCAAATTTTAGTAATTTTTGAAAAATGCAATTTTTAGAAATTTGCTCACATGTGTGAGAAAATATTAGGACTAATGGATGTAGGAATCCAAAAATTAGCCTAATTAACCTTAGCTAATTAGTGAGTAGGCCTATTAGATAGAAAGTGATGTGTGTACAATAGCATCTAGGTTGGATTTAGGATTAAATTAAATTAAATTTAATTTAATCATGGCTTAGTAGAAATAAAGAATGCGAGGGAATTAAATAAATGAAAAATTTATTTAAAAGGGGAATATGGAGGAACATGTATTAAATTAAATTTAATACATTATGAAATGTAGTATTTAAATTTAATTCAAATATTATAATTAGTGAATTTATTTAATTAAATAAATAGATGAATTTAAAAAATAGAATTAATTAAAAATTAATTATAATGTTATTAGGGGTCATTAATTAAATTAAATTAAATTAATGTTAAAAGGATGAATTTAGGTGACTACAGCTCCCATGCCCAAACCTGCACAAGAATATCACCTGTTGACTAGATCTTCCCCTCCCTGTAGACTATATCGTGAAGCTCACGATATATGTCTGCTAGGAGAGAGGGTCCCCATGCCATGCATCTCGGTTGAGATAGCAGATCCATAACTAGCCTACCCTAGTGACACTGGAATCCTCTGTGACTCCTATCTTCTCTAACGATGTGACCAATCAAAGAAAAAAGAATACATGCGACATGGTAATCATTTCTATAGCTATCCATCATCTACTCCTAGCGGATGGTGTGGTAAAAAATGGTGAAAACTTCTAATACACTTCGCATAACAATGATCCCATCTACGGATGACTGATCAAAGAAAATATGCATCATACAAGATCAAGTTCTAGTATCAGTATCAGTATCAGTATCAGTATCAACATCAACAACAAGAAACATAAGTACGTCTCATAAAAAATCTACAATTATCAAATATACTTACTGGCTCTCCCTAGCATGGAATGCAAATAATGTGGTAGATATCCTCCAGTGTCAATGTGACCTCTCTAGTGGGTAAGTGAAAGGTATTATGCTCCAAGTAGAACCTCTTAGCCAACACGGTCATTAGTCTATGGTTTTCTCTAATATGGGGCATATGAGGTAACTCTCTAAGGCCCGTGGTATCTAAAGTGCCTCTCTCATCATCAGAAAGTCAGGGAACCAAACGTAGGCCTATTGGGTGAGGCACTCTAATAGCTAGATCTAGAAAATGTTACTAGATAAAAAACACAAGCAAAAAAACATCAGAATACATCACAAATATGTCAGAAAGTGACTAAAAACATCAATAAAACATCCACAATAGATCAAAGTACTCCTAGTAAAATTACTAAGTAGTCAAATACTAAAAATCTTTTAGACAATATTCAATAGGTAAATTCTATCTCATATGATATTTCATAACATGGTGGTGTGATACTTTAGGTTGGGATGATATTTCGCATTGTATCGTACGACCAATGGGTGGCCCTCATGCGATACACCACATAAAATTCATGTGATGATTAAGAGTTGTGTGAAATATTGTATGATGTTTCTCAACAAAGGCGTGCAACATTCTAGAATTTTGTATGAAATTTTTCAAAAAAAAAAAAAGGTGCAAAAATGACTAAAATATGGCAAAAATTGGGAAAATTTTTGGGTACTTACCACCTATGGATATCCTCGAGGCCGGTTATGTAATCGGTTGAGCTTGAAACAATGATGATCAATGGGTATTCGCCTATCTGCCATAGGGAACACTATCTCTCACTCTGGATTCACTAAAATTCAAAAGCACAAATGATTTGAAAATGATCCTTTGGGCACCTTATATGGCTTTTTGACCTAAATTTTCAAAGTCTTGGATTTATGTGAAAATTGCACTCTTACCTAATTTTCACATCCTAGATCCATTTTTGGGATCAAAATCAAAATTCAGCTTCATCTTGATTATCAAAATCACATTTTAAATTTCTTTTTCTTCACCGCATAGTTGACTAACTCTTTGAGGCTAATCTCTTTGATCTTTTGAGGCAATCATCATTTCCTCTCCTGCATCAGCATTTTGATCATCCTTTCTTCTTTCTTTGACCTAATGCTAATGTTATATCTTTCTTGGTCAACCTTATTCAAAGTGGGGCAATTTCCATCACTTCGTGGTCAAACTTGGTCTTGTGCACTTATCGATCATTTTGAACCTTATCTTATCTTGATTTGATCAAATATATCTCATTTCTACATCTCCTCTACCTTATTTCAATTTCAATCCCGAGGGGGCAGGAATAACTTATCTTTCAAAATTGCAAATTGGTTCTACTATCTTATCTATCTCTTGCTAGTGCTAGTTCAATCAAGTACGGGATTAGTTATCTTTCTATGCTTCGTTCGATCAAGTTTAGAGTCAAATCTACCTTTACTAGTTCATGTTCAATCAAGTTTGGGATTAATTATCAATCTATGCTCCATTTGATGAATTTTGGAGTCAAATCTCTATCAGCTACCTTAACATCATTATTCTTTGACTCAATGTGTTCCCAGATTGCTCACACATTAGTCAAAGAGGGAAAAATAAAATCACCCAAAAATGGTCTAGTAAACTTTGAGCTTCACTTTAACATTAAAATTTTAAATACTAGACTACATCTTGTGCTTAATTAATTCTGCATAATTGATTTAATCAAATATATCTTATCTCTTGATCAAATCATCACTTTGTCATTTATTTTATGATATCCTAAGTTTGATGATTTTATCCTAAGCTTTATTTGATTAAAAGAACATGACCCCTTTTAATTAAATAAAATCCACTTTAGCCTATGCGTGCACATAAAAAAGGAATTTCCTAATTTAAAAATAAAATAAACAAATTTTTTGTCTACACATTGATTGTACATTCTTCTAGGTGAGTGGAATCTCCTTTTGCCTCTTAATCTCTTCCACACATATTTTTCCCTCTTAACCATGTCCATTGATTTTGCCTCTTGAGAATCTTGTGCATCAAAGTCAAAATAGGGATTATTCTCCACCCTTGGATTTTGCCTCTTAATCTCTCACCATCTATTTCTCTTTAAAAGGAGGCCCTCTCCTCACTCTTGCATGCCTAACCTAGAAATCTTAGACTTATGCTATCATTTTTCTTATTTTCATTCTTAGAGTATTCTTGAGCACTTGCATTCTAGTTTACTTGCATTCTTAGCTTAGCATTTCCTTATTGCATTTAGCTTAAATCGCATAGCTTAACTAGGATGGTATTGTAATCTTGTTAGATTAGATTTGCTTTCTTTTTCTTGCACTTGTATTATAGCTTAGCTCTTGCATATCATTTAGATCATCTCTCATCTTGCATTACCATTTTAAATCTTCCATTCTATTATGCACCTTGCAAGGGTTTCTTATTGAGGTTCATTTGAGAGCCACTATGAATAATATTTAGACTCTTTCACGTTATAGATAGGAAGCTATAAGCCACTTCTTGATATTTACTTCTTCATGGATTCTCTCAAGTGTAATGGTTCATAGAAGTGTGTCACACTTTGATTACACATGACTGACCAATATCTTTACTTATCGACCACCATTTCCATCTTGGTAGAACATGCTATTTCCTTGTCTTTTCACTTCACAACTTCAATCCTTTATTACTGACCAATATAACTGACTTGTGCATCATTAGAATATTTCATCAAATCATATATAATAATCAAATCAATATTTCCTCATCATAGACTAATTCAAAAATTTCCCATTTAAGATCTCATACTTAACATCCCATTTAAGAACTCAGATGGATGTCCTCAATAATGCTTAAAATAGTGTCATAAACAACTACAGGACAACTAAATGGACTTTCCATGAAATTTAGGAGTTAAAATTTTGGGTGGGACTGCTGGAGAGGGAGGGTAATAGCAGAAAAATTACACTTATGGAGGAGAAGAAAGAGATGGAGAGTAACATGGAGGGAGTGAAGAAAAGAATGCAGAGTTTGGAGGGGACATTACAGAAAATAGCTGAGCAGAGTCATAGCATACTCAAAGCCTCAAATGATAATATAAAAGTCTTGATAAATAAATTTGAGGAACACCGGAGCAACAAGGAGGACTCTCCAAGCAATAGCAAAGATAAAAACATGGAGGAAGGGCCGAGGAAGAGAACAAGGTCAAATACAATGAAGAAAGACACGCAAGAACCTGACAAGGATCTGGCTGAACTCAAGGATGCAGCGGACAAGGCATCTGAGCTAGAATTTCAAGCGGCGGAGATCCTCAAAGAGTTCACTTGAGCTGCTCCCCTAGTTTTTTTGGGCCTGGACTAGTTTTCTGCTTTCTATTTCTGGCTCTATTTCCTGGCTTTAACTATTTGTTTTACGGTTGGCCTAAGCTTGGACCATTTTTGTTTTGGTTGTAGCTTCTTGGTGAACTTTAGCTGCCTTATTACTTTTTATGTTTAATACTGTTTGGGTTTTAGGGCCCCTTTAAAACCTATTTTCCTTAATCAAAAACATCACTTCTTTATTTCATCTTCTGTCTTTTACCAACCATTTATTTACTCGACATCACATATTTTAGATTGATATGACAACTTGAAATCAGTAAGTCAATAGGATTGACATCAATGACAACATAATAATTGATCCAATCCTTCTACATACCTTTCATTGCTTGGTTAACCTTGTTCATTATCAGCATCACAATATCAGTGGGGTAACAATCTCATCATTGACAATCTCAGTTGGGGTTATAATCTCCCCCTTTGGCATTGATGGCAACATAATTTATATATCACATCTCACATCTCAAATATACCATCAATATCAGTAATCTTCATTTTTTATTTATGTCTCCCCCTTTCTTCTTAGATATTCATCTCTCCTCATTAATATCTCTAGCTCTCCAGTCATCATTCATATCCCTCCCTCTTATTCATATCTCTCCTCCATTAGTTTCTTTTCTTGATTCAATAGTTCTTCTCCCCTATTACTTTATTTCCCCCTTTGACAACAATGCCAAAGGTACCTGTAAAACCTTAATCTAAGACTAACTTTCCTCAAGTAGTTGTACCTTGTACCTTACTTGTACCAATTACTTATGTTTCCTCATATCTTTCTCACAACTTTAGGCTCTCCCTAAAGAGTGAACATCTGCATCAACTCACAAATAGATAATTTGATACAATATGAATTGATGCAACCTTCATCTTTCTCTAATGAACATTAGATAGGGGAATGACCCCTATTTTGCCTCTTAGGTACTCAAAATTATCCTTATGCAATGGCTTTATGAATATATTAACAATTTGTTCCTTGGATTTTACATATTCCAACATTACTTGTTTCTCCTGTACTTGTTCTCTCAAATAGCGATACTTGATTGATATGTGCTTTTTCTTTTAGTGCATCACCAAATTATTTGAAATGTTTATAGTACTATTATTATCACAATAGATTATCATGGTACCATCTATCTCCTCTTATATCCCTTCAAGTATTTTTTTAATCCAAATAATGTTAGAGAAATTGATTTCAACAATAACATATTCTACCTCAATAGTTGACTCTGAAATGAAACTTTTCATTTTTCTTATCCATGTCACTAATCTTTCTACTAAGAATAAATCTCCTCCTCTTGTACTTTTCCTATCATCCACATTACCTTCCCAATCAACATCAGTATATACTTTTAATTCAAAATCTCCACCCTTTTTGTGCCATAATCCATAGTCCTCGGTTCCATTTGGATATCTAAAGATTCTCTTCACAATAGTCATATGTGTTTCTTTAGGATTAGAAGAAAATCTTGTCACAATACCAACAACATGAGAAATATCATGCCTACTATGAACAACATATTATCACTTACCGATCATGGATCTATACAGAGTTTCAATCACCTTGGTAGAGTAATCATCTTTTGATAATTTGCATCTAGTAATCATCGGTGTACCAACTGGCCTTTGAGTCCATCCCAAAAAAAATTAGGATCTCTTTGATGTATTTTTACTGTGTTATGTATATGCCATCCTTGATTTGTTAAATTTTCAATCCAATGAAAAATGTGATCTCTCTAATCATTGAAATTTCAAATTCCTTTCTCATTTCATTAACAAATAATTTGTACATTGACTTATTTCCTCCAAATATGATATCATCAACAAAGATTTCAACAATTAATACGTTATCTTTAGATTCAATTTTCAAGTACACATTATTGTTATTACTAGTTCTAATGAAACCTATTCTCATTAGATATGAGTGGAGTCTTTCATACCTTCTCAAGGTGCTTGTTTCAAACCATACAGTGCCTTGTTTAGTTTACATATCATATGTTTCTGACTTTTGTGAACAAATCCTTCTAGTTTCTCAATGTACACTTCTTCTTCTAGTATTCCATTAAAAAATGAAGACTTTACATCCATTTGATAGACCTTGAATCCTTTATAGGCTGCATATTCAAGTAAAATTATCACACCTAATTTAGCGACAAGAGAAAATGTCTCACCGTATTCAATATTTTCTTCCTAAGTATATCCTTTGCATACAAATCTATCTTTATTCCTTATCACATCTTCATTTTAATTTAGTTTATTCTCGAAAATCCACTTTGTACCAATAACATTCTTATCCTTAGGTCTTCATACCAATGACCAAGTATTGTTCTTTTCAATTTGATAAATCTCTTCTTTCATTGCATTAACCCAATCTTCATTTTCAAGTGCATACTTAACTAATCTAGGCTCAAATTTAGAAATCAAACATGCATTGTCTCTCAACTTACTTCTTGTCATGACTCCTACATTCTTGTCTCCAATTATTTGAGTCGGTGAATGGTTTCTTCTTACATATTTTTCTAGTATTGGCTCATTTCTTTGTTCTTCAACATTTTCTTCTCTCGGGGGTGGGGGGATCAACTGGATGTTTCTTGATTTCTTCTTGCAGCTCCGGTAAAGTACCAAAATCTCCTTCCTATACATATACAAACCTTTGATAATATTTTAGTTCCTTTTTTTCTATCTCCTTCATTCTTATCTACAAACTCATCAATCCTTACATTTGCACTTTCCACAATTTTGTTAGTAGCCTTATTCAAAAACTTATAAGCTTTTCTCTTTGTGGAGTATCCTAGTAATATACCTTTATCTCCTTTAGAATAAAACTTTCCTTTCCTCGTATCTTTTATAATGTAACACCTACTTCCAAAGATTTTAAAGTAGCTAACATTAGGTGTATGCCCATACCAGAGTTCATATAGAGTTTCATTTGTACCTTTTTTCAGTCGTACTTAGCTAAGGGTGTAAACAGTAGTGCTAATGGCTTCTCTCTAGACTTTTTGTGAAACCTCCTTCTCAATCAACAATTTTCTAGCATAATCAACTATTGACCTATTCCTTCTTCCATCTATGCTATTCCATTGTGGAGTTCATGGTGCAGAGACTTGTCTTTTGATTCCATTCTCATTGCAAAAGACAATAAATTCATCAGAGATAAATTCACCTCCTCTATCTGATCTTAAACATTTTAGTTGCTTACCTTTTTCCTTCTCATCTCTTTCCTTATACCATTTAAACATTTGGAATGTATCATAATTTTCTTTTAGAAACATTACAGACATCATCCTTGAGTAGTCATCAACAAATAAAATGAAATACTGATCACCATAATAAATTTGTTCTCCAATAAGGCCCTAAAGATTAGTATAAAATAATTCCACTATACCATTAGATGAGTAAGATTTTCTTTAAAAACTTGATTTTATCATCTTATCGATCTGACATTCCTTACACATAACTTTATTAAGATTTCTCAATCTCGGTAGACCTCTGACTCTTTTCTTCTTACTAACCTTGATCATGTTATCAAAATTTACATGACATAATATTTTATGTCATAACCAAGCTGTTAGAGCTTTTTCTTGTGAGATCAAACCTCGCAAATATATAGGCTTGATTCTTAGATTTAAGGACTCTCAAGTTTGACAAGAAATAGTCTAATTGATGAGGATTGGATAAGATCCTCCTTCTGCTTCGAGCTCCGCAGGACTCAGGCGGGTATTGCCTATAATGATTTACTATGTTTCAAGTAAACCTTCACATTGTGGATTAGGTCTTCACTGTTATGCTATTATGCTTCAAGTTAATTCAATAAAACATTATTACTCTAAAGACAACCCAAATTATCCTAATACAGAGTACTACAATGGAAACTACAAATGTAATAGCATGGAACAATGGTATAAGGACATTCATCCTTCTTTTTCTGAGTTAAACTCAAGGAAGGGTAACCTCTCGATTATTTCTTTAAGGAATAACTAAATATGAACTTATACCACCTAGATATAGTCCTCTCAAAATATACAAATGATTCTTGAAAGTAAAATACTGGTAATGAAATAATTTTAGTATCTCTAAAGATCATGAAAGATAATTTTATAAGAAACACACTTCAAACCAGTGCCTAATCCAATGGGAAAAAGAGTTTAAATGAAAATCCACAAAGTTATTTTAAAAGAAATACAACATTATGCCTTACACACCATCTACAAGTTGAATAGAATGCCCGAAAATCTATTCTATCAATCTAATATTACTATTATCAAAATCTCTACATATAAGTTTACTCTCTACAATTGATAATAAGGACATTAATTCTCTCCTTGAGAGAAACTCACAATCAATTGAGGAAATTGATCAACAATTAGTATATTTTAAATGCCTTACAAATAAAACATACAAGTAAAGAGACAACAATAATAGGAGACATAGATTGCAGTGTATTTGTATTAAAATGACCCTATAAATTACACATAAAACTCATGCTCAGAAGCTCAGACACAAAATTTAAAAGTCTGCTCTATAGCAATTATACTCTATTTTTCTATTATCTTTTTCTAACTTCTTTACAAAAATGGGGATACAACTTATATATAGCTCAACCATCTTGGAATTATCTTATCAAATAAGAATGCAACAAGCTTCAGATGGTTAGAGCCCTAACCCTAAAATAGCATATAAGACAAATTATAATAAGCCCTTAGGCAGTGGAAAGACAAAAATATTTTGGACTGTTCTATTTCCTGGCTCGTTGATCACTGACACCTTTGTCTGAAAATGTTCATGATAGCTTCTTGAGTTGTTGTCAGATATGGTGACCACCATCTGGCTAATTTACACCACTCTTACTGATAGCTTATCATCCCTATGCTCTAAGGTCAGGTGTCAAGTACTCCAGGTGTCCTCTTTACTCATCATCCAAAATATTGAAGTCAATTGTAGTAGATTTGATCTTCTTGGGCTTTGTGAGCTCATCCCATGTAGTTACTTCTTCCTTTGTCAGCCATTTATAATGCTGGATGTGTTGCAGCTGTGCCTTTTGTCTTTCTCATCTGGCATCTAGTATTAGCTTGACATCTACCACAAATCTAGTGAGCTCCATTTCTACCTTTGTGGCTTCATCCAGAGTGTTATTGAATCTTTCCATATCTACTTCATTACTCTCATCTAGAAATGCCTCTTTCCTAGGCAATACAAGATCAAAATTTGATCTCCACTTATCAAGGTTCTTCATGGCACCATCTGCATCTTTAATGGGAGGGATGAATTTGTTGGAACCCGAACTGAGCAAGGCTATCTTAGCCTCAATCTGATTTTCCTTGCCCTTAAAAAGTGGCAATATGACCTTAACTCTGTCTATTTCTTCACCTACTTGCTTAACAATCTCCAGGATATCAGTTCTCAAAGGCTGAACAGCTGCCAATATTTCAAAGAGTGTTGAACTAACTGACCAAGTTGCATAATAACCATTTAAAATTGAGACATAATTATTAACTTCTACCTGTAATTTAGGCAATTTGTTATAAGCACTAAAAACCAAATCAGATTTATCCTTCAATGCATCAACTTTGTGCTGCAAGATTTTCAACAAGGCCTATAGGATAGCCTCATTCTTTTCTATCTTTATTTTTTCATTCTTTGCAGCAACCCCTTCTTCACTCATACTTTTTCCTTCTGGCAATGTAGGTTGTTCAGGAGGTGCAGGGGTAGCTATAGGAGTATTGATTATTTGCTGCTCTAAGTCTGCTAAAGACTTCTCCAAAGAATTTTCCTTCATTATTCTAATATCTCTATCCTTCAAGAGTGCATTGTGGTCATCCAACAAGGAACCATATCTCTCAGACAATTGCTTGGTCTTGTCTTCATTTAGCCTAGAAAAATGAGTTAACACTAGAGAGATCTCAAGGTCTCTTATATGATGGATTGACCATACAATTTTGTCACCATCCATTTTCTCTTTAACATTTAGAATTGAAGGCTTTTTATCTTTAGGATAAAGACTCCATAGAGCCAAAGCTTGGTTCCTTGGGCTATACCCAAAACCTCTAATAATTTCCCCTACTAGGGTCTCTGAGGATAAAGTTATATCCTCCTGTTCTTTGATCTGATCAATAATAAAATTTGAATACAAATTCCACCCAGGCACAAGTAGCATATTGCTATTTTTGACCAATTGTCTGGCCTCTTTTGGGGTAAATTTTTTTGCCTTAGGGTCATACTCTTTTAATGTTTGCACTGCCTCATCAGGCACTTGACCCTCTTCAGTGATTTGAACAGTGGATGCAACTTGATGTTGTTTGTGCCATATCAAGAAGCTCTTGAATTCACCTGACTCTATAAAATTTTCATCTTTCAAGAAGGCATCTTGTTCTATCATTCTTTCATCTTGGGATAAAGCCAAGGGCAGCTCAACATCTTCCTTTTCTAGTTTTCACTTTCTTTTCTCCTTGTTTATCCTTTTTCTCAGCTGGTGACGATGGACACCAGTCCTAGTGAAGAGGGATCCCACTTTATCTTTTCTCCTTGCTTGAGAAGATTCTCCAACTAACAATCTTTTCTTCTTTGCAGGAGGCTCATTTGTGTCTTGAGAACTATGGAGCTCTGAAAAATCAACAATATTTTCTCCATCTTGATGTTTTTCAACCATTATTTGTTCTAGAGGGGGAATGATGTGCACTGAGTAGCCACCATCACTATCTTAACCACATTATGACTTAGAGTGGACATCCTCCTTCCCGTCTATCTCATCACTCTGATCTTCAAAAGTCCTCATCAAAGTATTGAATTAAGCCATCATTTGCTCAAGCCTTTGGAGATAGGGCAGATTGGAGAAGAAGCCACTGAATGCCAGTCCTTTTTGCTTTAACTATTTCTCCATGGCATATAGTTCATGTATCTAGTTAGATCTTCTCGCCACTTGTTCTCCTTCTATTATGTTTCTTAACACATCCTCCTCAGGATACTCCTCATGTCTCTTATTAAATGGAATGCTTGGCATGTCATACTTCCTGGCAGCAACCATGAATCCCTCTGTATCAACATACATGTGGGAAGTAGCATGCATTCTGAACTGCCCTAACCAATCATTTACTTAGTTGAAGGCATTCTTGCCTATTGTGAGACTATGCATTTTAAAGGGCCTCGGGGTAAAAGTTCCTTTTCTGTGTGGAGCCAGGTGCTCCTTATCAGTTAGCATTAGCTGCCATATGAATTCTAAATATGCCACCCTTGATGGAACAAAAAATGGTAGTATATGAGGGGGCTGAGGGCATCCATATACTCTGATCATAGTATAACCCTTTTCATTATAGATGTCTCCCCAATTGTGACCCTTGGTCCATTTATCAACAAATTGTTGAGGCCTTACTAACTATATGACCTTTGTGGATAGCGTTGAAAGATTGAGCCCTAAATCGAGGAGGATAGGCTGAACTATCCAATTTTCAAATATACAAAAATCACTCCTAGAGGAAGGACTCCAAGCCCTAATCCAAAACTGTACTAGATTTTGTTGTCCCTTGTATGTCATTTGTGGCTCAAGGCCCTCCATGTTTATGATATTATAATTAAAGTACAGAATGAGGTGCATCAACAAAGAATAGTGCAAAAACCTCAGTGTAGAACTAGGCATGTGGTTCTTCAATGCTTGTAAACCTGTATGCATCTTTTCTATGATAGACCTATGTAATCATATCCTTTTGTAGCGTGAAGACTCTGGGAGTCCAAAACCATCATCAGGAGGTCTGAGGGGATCCTCTCTCCACTATCAATCCCTAGAACCTTGCACAATCCATAGGCAATGTACCTTATGTAAAAATGGAGGTCCTTGTATGCATATGGAATTGTTCCCAGCATTGGCGCTATGTAATTCATATTTTCTCAGGGAACATGGTTTTGAATTTCTTTTTCCACAATGGAAGCCTCTCTAACATACCTATTTGCTAGGGCCTATAAATGAATCTCAATAGCCATAGGGAGTTGGATACCAAAAGCTCTTTTAAATGAATTCTGGTCAAGGGTAACTAGACGAGAACCATCACTCTTCCTAATAGTTCTAGATAGGGGGTTGTAGGAATGGGATAGAACAATTAGGACATCCATGTCCAGAAAAACTTCTAGAACTATCAATTTTGCTAAGCTCGACGTCCAAGGGTTTGAGACAGGGATCAGATTGTCAGAATTCTTATAAAAATATTTAAACAAACACATTCTAGTGATGTTTGGTGTCCTAGCATCCCTATATTATGCAAGTTCATCAATAAAACATTCATCACTGACCTTCTTATTCTGCAATGAGCCCGGTAGCAAGGTGAGGAATTCATTTGAATAACTCTCTTTAACTTCTCCTTAGCTCCCTTGCTGGTAGAAGACCCACTGACTAACAATTGACTCATCTTATCTACAAATTCAAACTCCTATGCAAATTTTGGATGTCTTGAACTTTGAAATTGCTCCAAAAAATCTCAGGGAATTCTATTGCTTCGGCTCTCTTAATACTTGGTAATTCAAAATGAGTGATGAATAACTATATTTAGTTAACAAAATTGAATGTAGCAATCCGTTAGAGATCAAAAGATAAAAATTATGTCACTTCCACCATTACTTGGCACGCTCAGAACTCAATTCAGTAGTCGTAAGCTGAGAAAATCACAGGTAATCAAATTTTAACTTTTGGTGACCTAGCAACTACAATACGTTCTTGTAACCGCTAAAATATTTGGTGCCTCCTTTATACTTTCAGAGATCTGGTGACTAAAGAAAACCTCAGTTGCTGAATGACTTTATTTCTTTCTGAGACCTAGCTACTATAGTGAGATATCATAGTCGCTGAATAATTTAAACCCTTCTGAATTTATTTGGAGACTGGGCGACCATGTATTCACTTACATTTCTCCTTCTAAGACTTGGTGACTATAGTCACTATAAAATTATTTCCTTTTGAATTTATCTCAAGACCTGGTGACAAAAACCCATCAAGAGATCTAGTGACTATAGTGAATCTCGCAGTTGCTGAAGCCATTTGAATTTTCAAACTTTTTCTTAAGACCTTCCAACTCAACTATTTGGAGACTTAGCGACTGAAGATAAGAAAATTCCAATTTATTTCTTCTAGAGATCCAGTGACTATAGTTAAGTCCTCTTACTTGTTCACTTTTTTCATCTTTTATCACCCAATCAGGAGAAGACACGTCACAAAATTCAGAAAATAGATACTTACATTTTTTTAATTTTTTGACCTTGGTCAACACCTAACCATGGATCATTTGGTGATTATCTGACTGAAGACAGTCTCTTAATCGCTAAGAAATTCTTGTAACTTGAGTTTGACCTGAAGATCGAGTGACAAGGCAAATCTCAAGGTCATTGGATAATTTTCTAACCCAAAGTTACATCTTGAGACCACGCGACCACCACTCGATCAAAACTAAATCAAAGGCTGACATCAATGGTCCCACAAACCTTTTCCTTAACTTAGGCTCATTTGGCGATCACGCGACTGAAGACACCTCCAAGTTACCCATTATTTCCTTTGACTATGGTTAAGACTGGAGATTGCACGAACACCCTTATTCTCCAAGTCACCAAAAGAATTACTTAACCTCAGTCAAGTAATGAGATTAAATATCAACTGATAATTAAATCTACATCCAATGGTTGTCACTAAGTTGCCATACCTTTTATCACTTAACCACTTCATTGGGAGACTTAGAGATAACCGTGTCGCTGAATCATTGATCGCTAGAGATATAACCACCAGAACCATGAGAACACACGACCATTGAAATCGCTAGGTCATAAGATAAAAGAACTAACCACTAAATAACTTAGAGATCTAGTGACCCAAAAATAGACCACCACTTTTCATTTGGAGATTTAGCAACCAACTGCGAACCTCATAATCGCTGAGTATTATATCAATTTTTATTTCTTTTAGAGATCACCTGACTGAGAGGTATTCTGATCTAGAGATAAAGAGACCATAGTTACTTTGCAAAAGAATTATCATAGTAGTCGCTAGATCTCATGATAGTTATCTGGAGACCTGGTGACTAAAGGCAACTGCTGAATCGTTTGATGACAAAGAATATTCTTCCATCCTTGGGAGACTGCACGACAAAGGAAAATAGATAATCACTAGTAAAAAAGGAATATGCTAAACTGTTTGGGAGACTAAGCGACTAACCTGAAAGTATAAAGCACACATGCCGAAAATAGGTCGTTAAGTGATTTGAAAAAGTAACAGCTGAATAGACCTGGGTGAGTAATTTTTATGGTTTTTTTTTGGATTTTAAGGGCAAATAGTCCTAAAACCTAGGGGTTTTCAAACTTTCAAAAATTTTGGTGCTCAGAAACTAGAAATGCTTTGGAAATCAAATCATGAAACTCAGGGACAGGCATCAAAAATCAAAATTTTGAAGGACAACACTTAAAACCAAGAAACCAACCAACAGTGGCTCTATTTGAGGATATTTAAACACAAGTTTAAGTAAGAACCACAGATCTCTGGGAAAGCAAACTAAAACTAACCGACCTAAAGTAGGAAAGAAAACACGCAACTGGAAAGGAAACAAACCTATACATATTTTTACATGAAATTTACATGTGCATACGAATCAGGATTTTTAGCTGAAAAAAGGTTTTAAGAATTTCCCATGCACTGGCAACTTGAAAATTTATCCATCCATATTTTTTAACAAGTAGGAATCCTTCCCAAAATTTTCATGGACTACATAGGGACCAAGCCATAATGATTCAAACTTCTTATGCTTTCCTTTATCTTCTGCTCTGACATTCCACTGAAGTACTAGGTCATCTGATTGGAATTTTCTGGTAGTAGCCCTCTTATCAAAAAGGTACTTCATTTTTTGTTGTAACTTGGCATTGCTCTTTTGACTATCTCTTCTCATTTCATCCAATTTAGTTAATTTCATGATCCTTTCCTGCATTGGCTCCAAAATATCCAACTCCTCATCTTGGATGAATTTGTACACAGGCATCAAGCTATTGATAGGCAATCTTGACTGTAATCCATACACAAGCTCAAATGAAGATTTTCCTCTAGCCTTTTTTATTGTAATCCTGTCCACCCACAGAGCAAGCTTTAGCTTTGAATGTCAAGCTCTTTTATTTTTCTCCAATGTTTTCTTCAAAATTTTTAAAATCCTTTTGTTACTGGATTCAGCTTGTCCATTTACTTGGGGGTGATAGGGAGATGAGTAAGATGTTATAATTCCATTTTCTCTACATAAATCCTTAAACTCATATGATCTAAAGCACATTGCATTATCAATGATCAACTTCATGGGGACACCAAATCTGGTCAGAATATTGTCTAGTAAAAAATCAATCACTACTCTACTTGTTGCCTTCTTGGTAGGGATAGCTTTGATCCATTTTGTGAAGTAGTCAATTACAACAAGTATCCAATTGTGCCCACCACTAGATTTCTCAGCAAACTCACCAATGAAGTCCATACCCCACATGGAAAATGGTGCTTCTGCAACTACTGGATTTAACAACAATGCTCCTAAATATTTTAACTTAGAAGCAAACTTCTGACAAGCCTCACATCTTTTAACGAATTGAAAAGAATCATTGAACAATGTAGGCAAAAAATAGCTAGCTCTTAAAATCTTATGGGCAATGGTCCTTGCAAATAAATGCCCTCCACAAACACTAGCATGCATTTCATTCAAGACCTTCTTAACTTGATATTTGTCAAGGAAAAATAGCAAAATTCCATCTCTATTTTTCTAGTACAAATCTCCTTGTATTAATGTGTACTTCTGAGCTTGTAATCTTAGGGTTCTCTTTTGATTGTCAGTCATATGCTCTGGACATCTAGCATTCTTAAAAAAGTAAACAATATCAACATAATATGGTTGCATTTGATTACTTGTTATTGTCAAGTCTGATATCCCTTCACTATTAACCTGGACTAAATCCATGTTTTCCTCAATCATTAATTTTTCTAGACCTAGTCCTCTTACTAGCTTGGTGATATGAATTTCCAAGTTGAATTCCTAGATCCTAGTAATCCATTTACATCTTTTACTAGTAACCGTGACTGTGTAAGAACATCTTTCACTACTGCATATGGAACATATGCAATAACCCTAGCACATACCAGATAAGGCCTGAAAGATTTTACAGCTTTTACCAATGCATATGCTTGCTTTTCCATCATCTCATAATTTAGTTCAGCAGCTTGCAGGGACTTACTGAAAAATGCAATTGGGTGTTTAAAATTCTCTTCATCCTTTTGTAGCAATACATCAGCAATAGTGTGAAATGAAGCAAAAGAGAATAATGAGAAAGGTTTTTTGTAGTCAGGAGATTTTAATACAGGTGCCTCTTGAACAACCTCTTTGATTTTGTCAAAATCCTATTGAGCTTCAACAGTCCATTGGAACTTAACATCCTTCTTGAGTAGCTTTACTATTGGTTTGACAATTTCAGCAAAGTTTGCAATAAACCTTCTAACAAAATTAATTTTTCCCAAAAAGGATTGCATACCCTTGAGGTTTTTTGGTGCAATGACCCTCTGGATAGCCTGTACCCTTTCTGGGTCAATCCTTATTCCATCCTTTGATACAATGTGCCCTAAAAACTTTCCTTCTTTGACTACAAAGTTACACTCTTTTGGGTTTAGGGACACACCATATTCTAGAGCCTTGTTAAAAAATTTCTCAAGATGAGAAGAATGGTCTTCTACTTTCTTTGAATAAGCAGTCATGTCATCTTGGTAAACAACCATAAACAAATCTATGTATTCCTTGAATGCAACATCCATGGCTCTTTGGAAAGTTGCTCCAGCATTTCTAAGACCAAATGGAATTCTGACGTAGACATAAGTTCCCCAAGGTGTTGTGAAGGTAGTCTTAAACCGTTTAGATTCTTTCACCAACACTTGGTTATATCCAGAGAAGCCATCCATCATAGATAGTAATTCACATCTAGTAAATTTATGCAACATTGCTTCCATGTTGGGAAAATAATAGTTATCTTTTAGAGATGCAACATTTAGGTTTCTAAAATCTACACACAACCTAATATCACCATTTTTCTTTCTGACCAGGACTAGGTTAGATATCCAAGTTGAGTGCCTTATAGGCTGGATTATTCCCGCATTACTCAATTTGACCAGTTCCTGCTGCATTTTGGGAGCCAATAATGGGTTTATAGGTCTCTTCTTCTGTCTAAATGGCTTGACATCTTTCTTTAATGGGATCTCATGTTGGAAAAGGTCTTCTTCTCTATAGGCTTTCAGGTCATCATAAGACCATGCAAATACATGCTTGTGTTTTCTTAATGACTTTATCAGATTGTATCTTATTTGAGGATCCAACCCTTTTCCAATATAAATCATTTGAGGTGTATTATGTGATCCCAAGTTTACTTCTTCTAAATCTTCTATTTTAGCATTACTAGTCTTTAACATGTGATCATCATGGCTACTATATAATGCTTTTATTTTAGTTAAACCTTTAGGAATGTGATTTGTACTCAATTGGATTACCTCATTTCCCATGACCATATCTTTACCATCAACATCTTCAACCAAAGTGTGAGCTAATCTTCATAAGTGTCAAGGCATTGAATAAACTTGAAAATGTCATGGTCATCTTCAAAGACCTACCAGTTGTAAATGTTGTCTGGAACAACTGGCCCACTCTTTATTTCCACTATTGATACTCCAGACAAAGTTACATCATCTCCTTTTAAGGAAACATTAGCTAAAAAATCAGCCATAATGTTCTTAGACCTCTCCACCCAACAGATGTTAAAGACATCAAATAATTCAATCTGATCCCAGATAGCATGTTTATACAATTTTAATCTATCATTTTTAATAGCATACTTGGATCTAACTTGTGCTACCACAAGCTCAAAATCACCATAAACTTTTAAACACTTTATCCCATGTTTTATGGCAATGTTCAATCCTAAAGACAGTGCTTCATATTCAGTAGTATTGTTTGTACACTGAAAAGTCAATAGAAAAGAGTACTTGAAAGTGGAACCTGATGGAGATATGAATAGGACTCCAGATCCTGAGCCTTCTTTTGAACAAGCTCCATCAAAATACATTTTCCATGACCCATTTTGTTGTTCTTTCAGTTCTTCAATCAATGGGTCTGCATCTTCTTCTTGTGGAATGAGTTTTTCCATTCTAAAGTTTTCCATATCAACATCCACACAACAATTCAAATCATCAGCATCAGTTAGTTCAATCATGTGTGGGGTCCTACTTTCTCTAGATACTTTGACATTATTTCCATCAATGTTAAAAGTTGCAAAATATAGGTCACATTGGATACTACCTCCCATTGATGCACTCCACTTTCTGGATAATAACATTCCATACTGAGGTGGGATATCAACCACCAAGACACTCATAGTTAACAACTTGTTTGGGTAAGCCACTAGCCTGTAAGGTAGTGCTTTAATAGTACCAACAACTGGCACCTCTCTTGAGTCCATGGCCTGACATCTTCCATGAGGTGTATTCACTTTCAATCCCAGAGACTTCATTACCTTTGTAGGCATAACAGTATTAGAAGCTCCTAAGTCAATCATACAATTCTTTAAAAGCTTCCCATTCACTACTAAAGACAAAAAGAAGGATCAACTGTCCTTGACATAGTATTAATAACATTTTTATCCAAATAAATTTGAGGAATCTCTGAGATGATTTCCCCACACTGGTTTTCATTTGAGTCATTTACTAAGGCAATTAGTTTATCAGCCTTAGTGGCACCTTAGGTATCAGTAGGAGTAACTCCATTTACCCAACTTAAGGCCTTTTCTTTGTGTTCCTCTATCCTCATCATTTCTAACAAAGGAACTTTGACAGTGATTTGTGATAGCAACTTACTCATGTCAATAGGAATGTATTTTGGGTCAACTATATCTTGTTTAATAACAGTCACCTCCTTATTTTCTTCATGTTGAATCATGCCGAGATGATCCTTGCTTTGGGTTTTAACCTCCTTTTGGGCAGAAATGACAGTTTCCTCCAAGGGTTTAGATTTCACTCTATACGTCATATTTGGGCTAGAAAAAGTGACATTCCTTTTGATCTTAGTTTTGTTGACAACCTCAACAGCCTTATGTTTATCCTGAAATTGTTTCACATCCTTTTTTGACTTTTTGATGAATATACTAGTTGGCTTATGATTTGGGTCACCCACCACCCTATTTCTTAAATTATAATTACTCTTGGCTTGAGTAATCATATCTATTGTGATTTGTGCAATTTCCTCATTAGAGGGCCTTCTCAACACAACTGATCTATCATCTCTCAAAGTATTACACTGGACTTTATCTAACTAACTATCTTCTTCAACAGAAAAAACTTGTCGATGGTAGACCTCATTCCTAGATTGGGAGCTAGATACATCTTGACCCTCATCCTCTTCAGTGGAGTCCACTTCATCATACATATATGAAGAAGTCATGGCACATCCTTGGTCATCATAAGACTCTTCATCATTACTTTCTTGTTCTCCATCTGCAGAGACATTTTGAGAAACTGCACAGTAATAAGGGTCATGAGGTGATTGAAAAACAATACACCAAGGAACATCATCATTCATGTTCATTGCATTCTTGTGTAATGGGTCAGGAGTTTTATCATTGGGTTTATCCCTTCTTTCAGGAAGCACTAGTTTTCCATCCTTCCACTGAGTGTTATAGGGATAGTTCTGCATTCTTGGTAATTTGTTAAAGTTACTAAAAGATGACCTGTCATTTGATGCCAATCTATTATTTCTACTCTCACCAAGCTTCAAATCTTTTATAGCTTTTAAAATTTTATTCAAACTATCATCATCTTTTGGTTTTGTATCAGATTTCCCTAATTCCTTTCTATTTGAAACTTGAGGTTTATAGTCATCCCTAGTCCCCAATTTTCCTGATATTCTTCTATTGCTTTCTATGTTAATGGCCAATTTGTAAGCCTCTACGAGGTTTCTAGGGTTTTTGTCTCTCAAAAGATATCCCATCTTTGAATCAAAAGCATTTAGATAAGTGACCAAACATATTTTGTCATCCAACCTGATAACTTGTAATAATTTATGCATAGCTTTCTGAAATCAGACATTAAATTCAACAACACCCTCATTTTGGTTTTTCTTGATGTTATTGAATTCATTCAGCATGAAACCTTCATTGGTCTTATCACCATATTGTTCTTTAAAAAAATGCTTGAACTGTTCCCATGAACTTATGCTAGCATGAGGTAAATTTCTAAACCAATCCCTAGCATCTTCAGTCAAAGATTGAACAAAAAGCTTCATAAAAACATCATCAAGCTCTATGTTGTAGTCATCTATTACATCAATGAATTTATTCAAGTGTTCCTCACATGTGATTGCATTACTTCCAGTGAATTTTGGAAGTTTTTTCCTAATTTCATCAGGGATAGGATTAGGGTATCTGGGGATTCCAATAAAAACCAATTGTTTGTGTCTCTCATGAATAGATCCCATTTGAGATGGGCCAGCACCTAAGGATGTAGATGTCTGAATATTTGAAACATTGGAGACTTTATGGACAACAGATGAAGGGAAAGTTTTGGCAGTATTCAAAACATTTGTACCTTGTACTAAAGAAGTGGAAACTGTATTAGTGGGTCCAGAAGATTGCCTAAGAAACTCAATTTTTCTTTTCATCTCAAATGCAGTAGCCTCAAGCTCTACCTTTTCTAATTTAGCCAACAATTTTTGTTCTCTCTTGGCCTTTTCAAGGTCAGCATCTAACCTTGTTGCTTGGTTTAAAGAGTTTTTAGTAGGATTTGGTTCATTAATTGAAATTCCTACAACTTTTTATTTACCCTTATCCCCGGGGTTCCTTATTTCATGTACTTCTTGGATAATGGGATGTTCCTTTGTTTGTTCTAATATGAGAACATAATTTATAGCTTCATATTCCAACAATTGTCTCTTCAATTGTTCATCTCTTATCATAGCATGTCTAATCTTTTCTTCTTTCTCTTTCTCTCTTTTTTGTCATATTTCAGCTTGCTCCTGGATCTTTCTTTCTAATGCAAATACTTCCTCAAAAATTTCTTCAGAGTTTGGGCGGGTTGTTTTTGATGAATAATTTTGGGCAAGGATTTCCTCTTGGTGGTCATTAAGCACTTGGTGACCCTGTAAGGAGGAACCATGCGGAAAAGAAGGAACAAAATCTTGTCTATTCCTACTTTAGCTTCTAGATCTTCTATTATTTATAGGGATTCCTCTTTTGTGGGGTTGTGCTCTCCTTCCATCTTTTTCAGAGGGTGAATAGTAATCTTCATACTGATTTAAGCCCAAATTAACTGCCTCCTCATATTCTAATGTATTTCCCTCTTGATTTGTTTGAACAGGGTCCTTTGTCCTCACATTTCCTTTTTGTTTCCATGTGAAAGACATGTCATTGCTATTTCTTTCCCTCCTCATTTGATTTCACCTTAAAGTAGTTGGAAGTTCTCCCTCTAAATTTTCTTATGGATGTTCTTTTCTCCAGGACCTTGTATTCCTATGGGTCATCCTAAAACAAGGGGTCTCTTATGGAGCACTGGCATAGAGACTTTATAAAGAGTTGCCACCCAATTTGATTGGGGGTTTGGGGATATTTATCCTTGGGAAAGTATATTAGCAAGACTTTAGAAGGAAAAAATATAGAGAAATAAAGGAATAACTCTGATCTTCAATGGTGACTGACTAGTATTAAATAAGCAGGCCAGGAGTTAAACTCTACTTGAAACCTGCATTATTTATGACTCTTGAAAAACTTTTGAATCCCTAGCAGAGTCGCCAGTTTGTTAGAGCTTTTTTCTTGTGGGATCAAACTTGGAAAATATATAGGCTTGATTCTCAGATTTAAGGACTCTCAAGTTTGACAAGAAACAGTCTAATTGATGAGGATTGGATAAGATCCTCCTTCTTCTTCAAGCTCCATAGGACTCAAGCGGGTATTGCCTATAATGATTTACTATGTTTCAAGTAAACCTTCATATTATGGATTAGGTCTTCACTGTTATGCTATTATGCTTCAAGTTAATTCAATAAAACATTATTACTCTAAAGACAGCCCAAATTATCCTGATACAAAGTACTACAATGGAAACTACAAATGTAATAGCATGGAACAGTGGTATAAGGACATTCATCCTTCTTCTTTTTCTAAGTTAAACTCAAGGAAGGGTAACCTCTTGATTCTTTCTTTAAGGAATCACTAAATATGAACTTATACCACCTAGATACAATCCTCTCAAAATATACAAATGATTCTTGAAAGTAAAATATTGGTAATGAAATGAATTTTAGTATCTCTAAAGATCATGAAAAGATAATTTTATAAGAAACACACTTCAAACCAGTGCCTAATCCAATGGGCAAAAGAGTTTAAATGAAAATCCACAAAGTTATTTTAAAATAAATACAATAGTATGCCTTACACACCATCTGCAAGTTAAATAGAGTGCCTGACAATCTATTTTATCAATCTAATATTACTATTATCAAAATCTCTACATATAAGTTTACTCTCTACAATTGATAATAAGGATTTTAATTCTCTCCTTGAGATACTCACAATCAATTCAAGAAATTGATCAACAATTAGTATATTTTAAATGCCTCACAGATAAAACATACAAGAGAAAACATACAAGTAAAGAGACAACAATAATAGGAGACAGAAATAGCAGTGTATTTGTATTAAAGTGAACCTGTAAATTACACATAAAAACTCATGCTCAGAAGCTTAGACACAAAATTTAAAAGTCTGCTCTGTAGCAATTATACTCTATTTTTCTATTATATTTTTCTAACTTCTTTACAAAAATGGGGATAAAACTTATATATAGCTCAACCATCTTGGAATTCTCTTATCAAATGAGAATACAACAAGCTTCGGATGGTTGGAGCCCTAACCCTAAAAGAGCATATAAGACAAATTACAATAAGCCCTCAGGCGGTGGAAAGACAAAAATATTTTGGACTGTTCTATTTCCTGGCTCGTTGATCATTGAAACCTTTGTCTAAAAATATTAATGATAGCTTCTTGAGTTGTTGTGAGATATGGTGACCACCATCTGGCTAATTTACACCACTCTTACTGATAGCTTATCATCCCTGTGCTCTGAGGTCAGGTGTCAAGTACTCCAGGTGTCCTCTTTACTCATCATCCAAAATATCAGAGTCAACTATAGTAGATTTGATCTTCTTGGGCTTTGTGAGCTCATCCAATGCAGTTACTTCTTCCTTTTTCAGCCATTTATAACTCTAGATGTGTTGTAGTTGTTCCTTTTGTCTTTCCCATCTAGCATCTAGTATCAGCTTGACATCTGCCACAAATCTAGTGAGCTCCATTTCTACCTTTATGGCTTCATCCAAAGTGTTATTGAATCTTTCCATATCTACTTCATTACTCTCATCTAGAAATGCCTCTTTCCTAGGCAATACAATATCAAAATCTAATCTCCACTGATCAAGGTTCTTCATGGCACCATCTGCATCTTTAATGGGAGCGATGAATTTATTGGAACCCAAACTGAGCATGGCTATCTTAAACTCAATCTAATTTTCCTTTCCCTTAAAAAGTGGCAATATGACCTTAACTTTGTCTATTTCTTCACCTACTTGCAGAATAATCTTCAGGATATCAGTTCTCAAAGGTTGAACAGCTGCCAATCTTTCGAAGAGTGTTTCCCTAACTGACCAAGTTGCATAATAACCATTTAAAATTGAGACATAATTATTAACTTCTACCTGCAATTCAGGTAATTTTTTATAAGCACTAAAAACCAAATCAGATTTATCCTTCAATGCATCAACTTTGTGCTGCAAGATTTTCAACAAGGCTTGTAGGATAGCCTCATTCTTTTCTATCTTTATTTTTTCAATCTCTGCAACAACCTCTTCTTCACTCATACTTTTTCCTTCTGGCAATGTAGGTTGTTCAAGAGGTGCAGGGGTAGCTATAGGAATATTGATTATTTGCTGCTCTAAGTCTACTAAAGACTTCTCTAAGGCATTTTCCTTCATTCTTCTAATATCTCTATCCTTCAATAGTGCACTATAGTCTTCCAACAAGGAACCATATCTCTCAGACAATTGCTTGGTCTTGTCTTCATTTAGCCTAGAAAATTGAGTTAACACTTGAGAGATCTCAAGGTCTCCTATATGATGGATTGACCATACAATTTTGTCACCATCCATTTTGTCTTTAACATTTAGAATTGAAGACTTTTTATCTTTAGGATAAAGACTCCATAGAGCCAAAGCTTGGTTCCTTGGGCTATACCCAAAACCTCTGATAATTTCCCCTACTAGGGTCTCTAAGGATAAAGTTATATCCTCCTGTCTTTTGATCTAATCAATAATAAAATCTAAATACAAATTACACCCAGGCACAAGTAGCATATTGGTATTTTTGACCAGTTGTCTGGCCTCTTTTGGGGTAAATTTTTCTGCCTCAAGGTCATACTCTTTTAATGTTTGCACTGCCTCATCAGGCACTTGACCCTCTTCAGTGATCTGAACATTGGATGCAACCTATTTTTGTTTGTCCCATATCAAGAAGCTCTTAAATTCATCTGACTCTATAAAATTTTCATCTTTCAAGAAGGCATCTTGTTCTATCATTCTTTCATCTTGGCATAAAGCTAAGGGCAACTCAACATCTTCCTTTTCTAGTTTTCACTTTCTTTTCTCCTTGTTTATCCTTTTTCTCAGCTGGTGACGATGGACACCAGTCCTAGTGAAGAGGGATCCCACTTTATCTTTTCTCCTTGCTTGAGAAGATTCTTCAACTAACAATCTTTGCTTCTTTGTAGGAGGCTCATTTGTGTCTTGAGAACTATTGAGCTTTGTCAAATCAACAATATTTTCTCCAGCTTGATGTTTTTCAACCATTATTTGTTCTAGAGGGGGAATGTTGTGCACTGAGTAACCACCATCACCGTCTTCACCACATTCTAACTCCGAGTGGACATCCTCCTTCTTGTCTGTCTCATCAATTTGATCTTTAAAAGTCCTCATCAAAGTATTGAATTGAGCCATCATTTGCTCAAGCCTGTGGAGATAGGGTAGATTGGAGAAGAATCCACTGAATGCTAGTGCTTTTTCCTTTAACCATTTCTCCATGCCATATAGTTCATGTATCTAGTCAGATCTTCTCACCACTTCTTCTTCTATTATGTTTCTCAACACATCCTCCTCAGAATACTCCTCATGTCTCTTATTAAATGGAATGCTTGGCATGTAATACTTCCTAGCAAAAACCATGAATCCCTATGTATCAACATACCTATGGGAAGCAACATGCATTCTGAACTGCCCTAACCAATCATTTACTTTGTTTAAGGCATTCTTGCCTATTGTTAGACTATGCACTTTAAAGTGTCTTGGGGTAAAAGTTCCTTTTCTGTGTGGAGCCAGGTGCTCCTTATCAGTCAACATTAGCTGCCATATGAATTCTAAATATGCCACCCTTGGTGGAACAAAAAATGGTATTATATGAGGGGGCTGAGGGCATCCATATACTCTGATCATAGTATAACCCTTTTCATAGTAGATGTCTCCCCAATTGTGACCCTTGGTCCATTTATCAACAAATTGTTGAGGCCTTACCAACTGTGGGACCTTTTTGGATAGCCTTGAAAGATTGAACCCTAAACTGAGGAGGATAGGCCGAACTATCCAATTTTCAAATATACAAAAATCACTCCTAGAGGAAGAATGACTCCAAGTCCTAATCCAAAACTGTATTGGATTTTGTTGTCCCTTGTATATCATTTGTGGCTCAAGGCCCTCCATGTTTATGATATTATAATTAAAGTACAGAATGAGGTGCATCAACAAAGAATAGTGCAAAAACCTTGGTGTAGAACTAGGCGTATGGTTCTTCAACACTTGTAAACTTGAATGCATCTTTTCTATTATATATCCTATGTAATCATATCCTTTTGTAGCATGAAGACTCTATGAGTCCAAAACCATCATCATAAGGTTCGAGGGGGTCCTCTCTCAACCATCAATCCCTAGAACCTTGCACAATCCATAGGCAATGTACCTTATGTAAAAATGAAGGTCCTTGTATGCATATGGAATTGTTCCTAAAATTGGCGCTATGCAATTCCTATTTTCTTAGGGAACATGGTTTTGAATTTCTTTTGCCACAATGGCAGCCTCTCTAACATACCTATTTGCTAGGGCCTGTAAATTAATCTTAGTAGCCATAGGGAGCTAGATATTGAAAGCTCTTATAAATGAATTCTGATCAAGGTTAACCAGAGGAGAACCATCACCCTTCCTAATAGTTCTGGACAAGGGGTCATAGGAATGGGATAGAATAATTAGGACATCCACATCCAGGAAAACTTCTGGGACTATAAATTTTGCTAACCCCGACATCCAAGGGTTTGAGATAGGGACCAGATTCTCAGAATTCTTATAAAAATATTTAAACAAACACATTCCAGTGATGTTTGGTGTCCTATCATCCCTACAGTATGTGAGTTCATCAATTAAACATTCATCACTAACCTTCTTATTCTGCGATGAGCCCAGTAGCAAGGCAAGGAATTCATCTGAATAACTCTCTTTAACTTTCTCTTTAGCTCCCTTGCTGTAGAAGCCCCACTGATTGACAATTGACTCATCTTGTCTGCAAATTCAAACTCCTCTGCAAATTCTAGACGTCTTGAACTTTGAAATTGCTCCAGAAAATCTCAGGGAATTCTATTGCTTCGGCTCTCTGAATACTTGATAATTTGAAATGAGTGATGAACAACTGTATTTATTTAACAGAATTGAATGCAGCAATCCGTTAGAGATCAAAATTTGAAAATTATGTCACTTTCTCCATTACTTGGCACGCTCAAAACTGAATTCACTAGTAGTAAGTTGAGAAAATGACAGGTATTCAAATTTTAACTTCTGGCGACCTAGAGAATAAAACACATTCTCATTACTGCTAAAAGATTTGGTGCCTCCTTTATACTTTCAGAGATCTAGCGACTAAAGAAAACCTCAGTCGTTGAATGACTTTATTTCTTCCTGAGACCTAGTGACTATAGTGAGATATCATAGTCACTGAATAATTTGAACCCTTTTGAATTTATCTAGAGACTGGGCGACCATGTATTCACTTACATTTTTCATTCTGAGACTTGGCGACTATAATCATTACTTTAGTCACTATAAAATTATTTCTTTTTGAATTTATCTCGAGACTTGGCGACAAAAAACCATCAAGAGATCTAGCGACTATAGTGAATCTCGCAGTCACTGAAGCCATTTGACTTTTCAAACTTTTTCTTGAGACCTTCTGACTCAACTATTTGGAGACTTAGCGACTAAAATAAGAAAATACCAATTTATTTCTTCTAAAGATCCAGTGACTATAGTTAAGTCCTCTTACTTGTTCACTTTTTTCATCTTTTATCACCCAATCAGGAGAAGACACGTCACAAAATTTGGCAAACAAATACTTACATTTTTTCAATTTTTTGACTTTGATCAACACCTAACCACAGATCATCTGGTGATTATCCAACTGAAGACAATCTCTTAATCGCTGAGCAATTCTCGTAACTTGAGTTTGACCTGGAGATTGAGCGACAAGGCAAATCTCAAGGTCGCTGGATAATTTTCTAACCCAAAGTTACATCCTGAGACCATGCGACCACCACTCGATCAAAACTAAATCAATAGATGACAACAATGGTCCCACAAACCTTTTCCTTAACTTAGGCTCATTTGGCGATCATGCAACTGAAGACACTTCCAAGTTGCCCATTATTTCCTTTGACTATGGTTAAGACTGGAGATTGTGTGAACACCCTTATTCTCCAAGTTGCCAGAAGAATTACTTAACCTCGGTCAAGTAATGAGATTAAATATCAACTGCTGATTAAATCTACATCCAATGGTTATCGCTAAGTCGCCATACCTTTTATCACTTAACCACTTCGTTGGGAGACTTAGAGATAACTATGTTGCTAAATCATTGACTGCCAGATATATAACCTCCAGAACCATGAGAACATGTGACCATTGAAATCGCCAGGTCACAAGATAAAAGAACTAACCACTAAATAACTTAGAGATCTAGTGACCCAAAAATAGACCACCACTTTTCATTTGGAGATTCAGCGACCAACTACGAACCTCATAATTGCTGAGTATTATATCAATTTTTATTTCTTTTAGAGATCACCGGGTGAGAGGTATTCTGATTTGGAGATAAAGCGACCATAGTTACTTTGCAAATGAATTATCATAGTAGTCGCTCATGATAGTTATCCAGAGTCCTGGCGACTAAAGGCAACTGCTGAATCGTTTGATGACAAAGAATATTCTTCCATCCTTGGGAGACTGTGCAACAAAGGGAAACAGATAATCGCTAGTAAAAAAGGAATATGTTAAACTATTTGGGAGACTAAGCGACTAAACTGAGAGTATAAAGCACACATGCTGAAAATAGGCCATTAAGTGATTTGAAAAAGTAACAGCCGAATAGACTTGGGCGAGCAATTTTTAGGGTTTTTTATTGGATTTTAAGGGAAAATAGTCCTAAAACCTAGGGTTTTTCAAACTTTCAAACATTTTTGGCACTCAGAAACTGGAAATGCTTTGGAAATCAAATCATGAAACTCAGGGACAAGCATCAAAAATCAAAATTTTGAAGGACAATATTTAAAACTAGGAAACCAACCAACACAAGCATCTTCACTTCTTGTAAACAAACACACATTTCCATTTGAATTCAGATAAAATAAGTTACCTTTAGATTGTTCACCGGTTCCAATCAAATCTCCAGCAGCATCATAGATCTTCACTTTTATGTTATGAATTTCTAGTCAATGACCTGTGTTATTCAGTTGTGCAACACTCAACAAGTTGTACTTTAGTCCTTGAACCCAATAATCATTATCACATTCGATCTTTTCATTCAACATAATGGATCCCTTTCCTTTTACACAACATGGAGCATCATTTCCAAATCTAAAAAATCCTCCATCATATTCTTCTAAGTTTTCAAACTTATCAATCTCATCAATCATGTGATGTGAACAACCACTGTCAATAATCCATGGGTACTCTTTACTAAATTTAGAAATAAAGACTTTTTCATCTTCATACCTTTCTTCTTATGAATCATCCTTCATAGCAACATAAACCACTTCCTCACTTTCTTCAGTGTCATCAGATTCATCATCAATTTTTCCTTCCTTAGCTAGGGAGCATGATTTATTCCCTTTATCCTTGTAGTCTCTTAACCTTTAGTATCAGTTCTCCTTCTTGTCCTTCTTATCATTCATGTCATTATCAAGACACCTAGATGCAATATGACCAATCTTGTTGCAGTTAAAATATTTTAAAGGTAATTTACCTTTATACTTTCCTTTTACTCTTGGTAGCCTCTTTTCCAAAAGTTCTTCCAGCTCTTCTTGTTTTTTTTTCCTCGGTTAGTATACTATCATAGTCACTTCTACCTAAACTATAGTGGTTATATCTTTCTCTTTTTGAACTACCAATCATTAGAGATGATTTAAAAGTTATTTTTATCCTTGGTAAACTATTATCAAAGTTACTAAGCTCAAATGTAGTCAACTTACCGATCAAAGCATCAAGAGTAACAACATTACTAGGTATGGATCTCAATTCATGAATAGAAGAGACTCGAATAACATATTTTGGTAAGAGAGTTCTAAGAATTTTTCTTACCACATCTTCTCCATTTATTATTCCACCAACACCTTTGATAGCACTAACTACTTCCTTAATTCTAAAATTGTATTGTGCAATGTTTTCATCTTCTTTCATTCTCATCTCATCAAATTTTCCTCTGATACTATCAACCTTTTCTTTTTGTACATGTAGATCACCTCCATAAACAAGTGCAATTTTATCCCACATTTCTTTTGATATATCACAGTACTTTATGTCATTAAACTCACCATCAGTCAGGGAAGAAACAATCTCAATCATTATAGAGTTCTGTTCTTGCTTTTATCTCATCTGATCAAGTGTCATAGCTCCAGGAGGCAATAGATTGTAGTCATTTTCCAAATAGTAGAGTGTAGAATCTCCAATTCCAGATAGGTTTAACTTCGTCTTTCTTTGCCATGTAGGGAAGCTCTCCTTGTTCAACTTCCTTACTTCTCTCATATACATCTTCAGATCTTTAGCTTAAGTCTTCTAAAATTTTACCTCTAAGCACCAAATGTTCTGATGCCAATTATTGGATAGCTGAGAGTGGGGGTGAATCAGTTATCTTAGGTCCCTTAACAGTTTTCAACCTTAGAATATTCTCGGTAACTAATCTTAATACTCAGATTTAGACATTCAACCGACCATAGCAATATTCATTAAAAAATTAGTAAATAACATGCAAAACATTCAATCACACATTAACAACAATATTTAATGGGGAAAGCCAATTTAGGTAAAAACCATAGTTGGAATTATCACTCACAAAATAATTCACTCTTCTGAAGTGAGCTCAGTTAAGAGCCAATCCTACTAAAAATTACAAACACATTTTCTAGATGTGACCCTATTAGGGGATTTTCACCAAAGATCGACTAGATCTATACCCTATAATGAGTGGCTTTATTTGAGGACTTTAGAACATTCATTAGAATCACACCTTACAAAGGATTTAGAAATAGGACTGTTAAATCCACTCGGTTAAGATATTTTAAGCTAAAATGGTTAGAAAGTAACAATGAAATGATCTGATAAAATATACAACTACCTTTTCCTCTTTAGATCTCATTTTTTCTCATTTTTCTTCTTCAAACGCTTCCTATCTAGCTCATCAACAAACACTCTTCATCTCATCACTTTCCTTCACTGCATTCACACTACTCTTCAACTCTGTTCTACTTGGTGTACCCTTCTATACTAATTTAGCTATCTTCTCTAGCTATCAGTAAATCAACAATTCAACAACAACATCAACAATATGATCATTGTGATCATCCTTTATATAGACAATTTTTGTTGCTTAATCCTAATCATCACTTAATCTCATCCACTCGATCAAATTTGCAGCTTGATAAAACATTTTATGATTCTTGCTAGTTGTATCTTCACCTTGGAACTTGAAATTTTCTTGGATCTCAAACCAACCATCAAATATTCACCATTTATCTTTACCTAACATTTTTGATACGTTCATTTCATTAACTAACTTTGTTCCTTCTTTAGAATCTTCAAGATCAATGATGAAGGGTGCTCCCCTTAATACCACAAACACAACAGAAATAGAGAAACAACAACAATATGCAAGAATAGAAAATTGGCCTCTTATTATCTCCACAAATGTGGAATTACAAACTTTCAGAATTACAATATGCAAAGCCACATGGGCATTCCCTTAAAATATTCTGTAGGACAAAGCCTCGAACTATTACCCAGAACTATTCTGAACTACCTAAGACAATAATACAGCCTTCCTTATATAGGCAAATTTCCACCGCCTGGGAAGGTTCCAGAATTTTAGCCAATAAGGCCGACCAAACTTAGAATTATTTTATTTTACATTTTATTACATCATAGTCGGCTCAAGATAACCTTTGAAACCCGAACAGAAATTTTGAAGAAAATTATTTTCTGCCATTTCAGGTGGCTCAACTTCTGAAGACCATAAGTCATCACCAGTTGACCCGATCGGCTATTATAACTCCATTTCAAAAATGCCACGAAGTGCTCTACAGGCTTGATAGGTGCAAACGCCTGTCACCCAAATTTTTGATCTCATCCGGGGCCTCTAAAGCCTTCAAAACTGAGTTCAAAGTTTCTGTACCCTGCTGCCAATACCAAAAATCTTCAATATCTTCCAATATACACTTGATTTGGAAATGAAACTTTACTGGCAGACTTATATGACCAAAATGAACCTCCAAGAAAGAAATCAGATCATTCTGAGCACATACGAATATTACCAAAAATAGTAACTTTCCATAAATAGCAGCTCTGCACAAGATAGCCCTTATTGAATACAAAAATAGAAATATTTTTTGGGTGATGCAAGATTGCTCTTACACCCAGGATGCTCCTGCATCAGACACCCGGGGTAATTTGAGAAGTCACCCTGTCACAACTCAGGTGTACAGAGGAAAATCAAGACAGCTAACCTCCTCTTTTGTCAGCCATGATGAATCTTCAACAGGTCATCCTTTCCACTTGACCAGATATTCTTCATATGTCCTTTTCCTTGTGCTTCTACCAACACGACTGTCCAGTATATCTTCAATCTCCTTAGTGTCTGAACTAGTTGTTGGAATACTCCACTGTGCTGCTATGATCTCATCTTCAACACCTCCTTCATGATACTCTGTCAGATCTGAAATGTTAAACACTGGTGAAATATTTAGCTCAGTAGGTGATTCTACCTCATATGCATTTCCTGAATCATGTTTCTTCAGTATCCTACATGGTCCAAACTTCTTCATTTTTAGCTTGTTATATGTACCAACTGGAAACCGCTCCTTCCACAAATGAACCATGACTTCATCACCAACCTAAAATTCTTTATACCTCCTTTTCTCATCTACCTTAGCCTTATATTGTGCCTTCATCTTGGTAATATGCTTCCTCACCTCCCCATGGATGTTCTTCAAGTGTTCTGCAAAATCCTCAGCTTCAGCACTACTTATTTCTCCTTTATTTATCTTCCTCAATTTAGATGCATTTCTTGGACTACTTCCATATACAATCTCGAATGGTGATTTACTAGTGCTCCTATTGACAGAATTATTGTATGCAAATTCTACCTGTGGTAAAATTAAATCCCATCCTGTTGGCTTATCTCCAACCAAACATCTCAGCAAATTTTCCAAACTCCTATTCACCACCTTTGTCTGTCCATCAGTCTGTGGATGATGTGATGAACTGAACTTCAAATCTGTCTTTAACTTCTTCCATAATGTACGCTAGAAATATCCAACAAACTTAGTGTCCCGATCTGAAACTATGGGCTTTGGCAAACCATGAAGTCTCACTACTCTGAAAAATAATTCGGCTATATGAACAGCATCATTAGTCTTCTTGTAGGGAATGAAATGTGCCATCTTCGAAAATTTGTCAACTACCACAAAAATTGAATCATGTCCTCGCTGAGTCCTCGGTAAACCAAGAATAAAGTCCATACTGATATCCTCCCAAGGATTCTCTGGTATAGGTAATGGCTGATACAACCCTGTATTCTGCTTCACTCCTTTCGCCATCTGACATACTCTGCAACTCTGTACAAATTTCTTCACATCTTGCTACAATTGTGGCCAATAATAATTCTCACCAACCAAAGCAAGGGTTTTATCATGACCAAAATGTCCATCCAATCCTCCACTATGCTTCTCCTTGATGAGATTCTCCCTCATAGAACTTCATAGAATGCACAACTGACTCCCTCTGAATAGCATATCATCTTGGATGATAAAATCTAGCCATTTCATCCTGTCTAGAGTAACAGGTTCTGTACAAGCTTTCCAAGCTTCACCAAAATCAAGATCCTCTAGATACAAATTCTTGAGTTCCTTGAACCCAACCACTTCAATCTGCATTTCTGTCAGCAATAATTGCCTTCTGCTAAGAGCATCTGCAACCCTATTAGACTTTCCACTCCTATGTTTCAAAACAAATGTATAACTCTACAAAAACTCAACCCATTTCAAATGCCTTTGATTCAATTTTCCTTGAATATTCAAATATTGCAAAGCTTGATGATCAGTATACAAAACAAACTCCTTAGGAAGCAAATAGTACCTCCACTTTTTCAATGCCTGAACTATAGCATAAAATTCTTGATCATAAACAGAATATTTTCTCTTGGCATCATTTAATTTCTCACTGAAATAAGCAACAGGTTTACCTTCTTGGCTCATAATAGCTCCTATTGCAGTACCACTAGCATCACAATCTACTTGAAACACTTTATTAAAATCAGAAAGGGTTAAAACAGGTTGTTCTATAACTTTTTGTTTCAACAATTGAAAACTCTTTTCTGCCCCATTAGTCCACTTAAACTCTTTTCTATCCCCTCTCATTGTTTCAGTCAGGGGTCCACAAATACTGCTAAAATCTCTGATAAACTTTCTATAAAAGCTAGCCAAACCATGAAAAGATCTTACCTCAGTAGCACTTCTTAGAGTAGGCCATTCAAGGATAGCCTGTACCTTCTCTGGGTCCATTTTTAGACCTTCTGCTGAAACTACAAATCCCAAATACACTAACTCTTTTTTCACAAAACTGCACTTCTTCAAATTAATCAACAATTTCTCATCTCTCAACTTCTCAAACACCATACAAATATGCATCATATGTTCCTCCAATGTCTTGCTAAAAATAAAAATATCATCTAGGTAAACAATGACAAACTCACCCAAAAATTCTTTCAGAACCTCATTCATGAGCCGCATGAAAGTGCTCGGTGCATTGGTTAGCCCAAAAGGCATAACTAACCACTCATATAGTCTTTCCTTTGTCTTGAAGGTAGTCTTCCATTCATCTCCTTCTCTGATCTAAATCTGGTGATATCCACTCTTCAGATCTATCTTTGAGAAATACATAGCTCCACTCAAACAATCCATAATATCATCCATTCGTGGCAATGGAAACCTATACTTGATTGTGATCTTGTTTATTTCTCTGGAATCTGTACACATCCTCCATTCTCCATTCTTCTTTGGTGCTAATACTGCTGGTACAGCACATGGACTCAGGCTCTCTCGAATCAATCCCTTCTGTAACAACTTGTGTACTTGTCTGTTCAACTCCTCACTTTCTGCTGGTGTCATTCTGTGTGCTGCCTTATTTGGCAAACTGGCTCCTGGAATCAAATCCATTTGATGACTGATCTTCTTTATGGGTGGTAATCCATCAGGTACATTATCAGATACAATATCTTGAAACTCATTCAACAAATCTGCAACCTCTACAGGTACATTCTCTACTTCTTCTTTACCAACTTTTGGAATTAAAGCAAAACACACATGCTCATGCCTCATACCATATAAGAATTTTCTTCCATCAACAAATGTTATTCTTGCATTACCACATACCTTTTCTTCGGTCTCCTTCAATGGCTTTAGCTTATGTCGCACTCCATCCTTTGTCAAGGAATAGGTATTCGCATGACCATCGTGTACAGCACATCTGTCAAATTGCCATGGTCTACCCAACAACATATGACATGCATCCATAGAGATGATATTGCATAGTACCTCTGCATCTTGGTACCCGCCGATCTTGAACTTTACCAAGCACTGTTCGCTGACCATGACCTTGTGGTCATCTTGCACCCAGGCAATCCGATATGGATGTGGGTGTTTTTGTCTCTTGAGCTTCAACTTTGTCACCATCTCTTCTGACACCAAATTGTCAGTGCTTCCACTATCGATAATCACATCACAACATTTACCCTCACTCTTGCATCTAGTGCGAAACAGGCTCCTCCTTTGTTTAGGTTCATTCTCACCACTCAGTAAGACTCTTCTGTTAACTAGCGTTTCTCCTCTTTCAGCATCTTCAAAATTTGATGATCTAGCATCTTCATCGACATGTGCAACTCTGGCCTGGCCTTCATTTCTCCTGTCTTTTCTGCCTTGGCAATGAGGACATTGAAATGCCCTATGACCTTCTTCTCCATAGTGAAAACATGTTCCACGGAAGCCACCTCTTCCAGATCCTTGTCCTCTTCTTCTTCCTCTCTGATCTTTATTATTCTGATCCTGGAAGCGATTGGAATTATATCCTCACTGATTCTGACTGCTACTGGCCTCATCCTTCTTTTTCAGATCTTTATTTCGGCCACCATATGACCATCTACCAGATCGTCCACCGCGACCTCTTCTATTTTATCTGCTCTCAAACTTCTTGTTCAGCTTTTCCTCTACTTTTAGGGAAAACTGGTATGCCTCTTCAATACTGTTCATTCAAACTAGATTCAGCTCCTCCTGAATGCTTGGCCTTAACCCATTAAGGTATCGAGCAACTTTTTCTTTATCAGCTTCTGCATGGCCTGTTCTAATGAGAAGTCGATAGAACTCCTCTGTATACTCCTGAACAGATCTTCCTGCTTGCTTCAAACTCTGCATTTTTTTCAGTAGGTCAAGCTCATAATCAACAGGAATGAACTGTCGCTTCAATTTATCCACCATCTGATCCCATCTCGTGATTTTATCAATTCCCCTTCTATTTCACTCCACCTAAATCTCTTGTCACCATATCTTCGCATGAACTTTCAGTCTGGCCTTCGCAAATTTGACCCTATCAAGATCCTCAACATATTCATACTCAAAATATTTCTCACATTCATTCATCCAGTCGATCAATTCTTCTACGTTAAGATTTCCAGAAAATGTAAGAACCTCAATCTTAGGTCTTTTCCCAATCTTAGAAATGGCCCGAAAAAGTCTTTCTTCCTCCTGGTTCACAATTTTGACTTCTTCTTCTTGATATTCTTCTTCAGCTTCATCCTTGCTTTCATCTCTGACATTAAGATTCATTCCTCTGTGAATCTCTTCTTGTAATGCTCGCACTTGTCTTTGCAGCTCTCTAACCTCAGGTGTCATAGCACCAGCTCTTCCGCCACATTCTCTTCGTGGAGGCATTTTCGCGATGCACGCTGAAACCCTAACCACGGTCCTGGTGCAAACTACCTCACAATCGGTGATTTGTTTACACACTCAAGAACTCCTGCTCTGATACCACTTGATGAAGGGTGCTCACCTTAATACCACAAACACATAACAGAAATAGAGAAACAACAACAATATGCAAGAATAGAAAATTGGCTTCTTATTATCTCCACAAATGTGGAATTACAAACTTTCAGAATTCCAATATGCAAAGCCACATGGGCATTCCCTTACAATATTCTGTAGGACAAAGCCTCGAACTATTATCCAGAACTATTCTGAACTACCTAAGATAATACAACTTTCCTTATATAGGCAAATTTCAACCCCCTGGGAAGGTTCCAGAATTTTAGGCAATAAGGCCGACCAAACTTAGAATTATTTTATTTTACATTTTATTACATCATAGTCGGCTCAAGATAACCTTTGAAACCCGAACAGAAATTTTGAAGAAAATTATTTTTTGCCATTTCAGGTGGCCCAACTTTCAAAGACCATAAGTCATCACCAGTTGACCTGATCGGCTATTATAACCCCATTTTAGAAACGCCACGAAGCGCTCTACAGGCTTGACCAACGAAAGTGCCCGTCACCCAAATTTTTGACCTCATCCGGGACCTCTAAAGCATTCAAAACTGAGTTCAAAGTTTCTATACCCTGCTGCCAATACCGAAAATCTTCAATATCCTCTAATATACACTTGATCTGGCAATAAAAATTTACTGGCAGACTTATATGACCAAAATGAACCTCCAAGAAAGAAATCAGATCATTCTGAGCACATAAAAAAATTACCAAAAATAGTAACTTTCCATAAATAGCAGCTTTGCACAAGATAGCCCTTATTGAATACAAAAATAGAAATATTTTTTGGGTGATGCAAGATTGCTCTTACACCCAGGATGCTCCTGCATTAGACACCTGGGGTAATTTGAGAAGTGACCCTGTCACAACTCAGGTGTGCAGAGGAAAACCAAGATGGCTAACCTCCTCCTTTGTCAGCCATGATGAATCTTCAACAGGTCATCCTTTCCACTTGACCAGATTTTCTTCATATGTCTTGTTCCTTGTGCTTCTGCCAACATGACTGTCTAGTATATCTTCGATCTCCTTAGTGTCTAAATTAGTTGGTGAAATACTCCACTGTGTTGTTGTGACCTCATCTTCAACACCTCCTTCATGATACTCTGTCAGATCTGAAATGTTAAACACTGGTGAAATATTTAGCTCAGTAGGCAATTCTACCTCATATGCATTTCCTGAATCATGTTTCTTCAGTATCCTACATGGTCCAAACTTCTTCATTTTCAGCTTGTTATATGTACCAACTGAAAACCGCTCCTTCCGCAAATGAACCACGACTTCATCACCAACCTGAAATTTCTTATACCTCCTTTTCTTCTCTACCTTAGCCTTATACTGTGCCTTCATCTTGGTAATATGCTTCCTCACCTCCCCATGGATGTTCTTCAAGTGTTCTACAAAATTCTCAGCTTCAGCACTACTTATTTCTCCTTTATCTATCTTCCTCAATTCAGATGCATTTTTTGGACTACTTCCATATACAATCTCGAATGGTGATTTACTAGTGCTCCTATTGACAGAATTATTGTATGCAAATTCCGCCTGTGGTAAAATCAAATCCCATCCTGTTGGCTTATCTCCAACCAAACATCTCAGCAAATTTTCCAAACTCTTATTCACCACCTCTGTCTGTCCATCATTCTGTGGATGATGTGATGAACTGAACTTCAAATCTGTCTTTAACTTCTTCCACAATGTACGCCAGAAATATCCAACAAATTTAGTGTCCCGATCTGAAACTATGGTCTTTGGCAAACCATGAAGTCTCACTACTTCTCTGAAAAACAATTCGGCTATATGAATAGCATCATTAGTCTTTTTGCAAGGAATGAAATGTGCCATCTTTGAAAATCTGTCAACTACCATAAAAATTGAATCATGTCCCCACTGAGTCCTCAATAAACTAAGAACAAAGTCCATACTGATATCCTCCCAAGGCTTCTCTGGTACAGATAATGGCTGATACAACCCTGTATTCTGCTTCACTCCTTTCACCATCTGACATACTCTGCAACTCTGTACAAACTTCTTCACATCTTGCTGCAATTGTGGCCAATAATAATTCTCACCAACCAAAACAAGGGTTTTATCACGACCAAAATGTCCAGCCAATCCTCCACTATGCTTCTCCTTGATGAGATTCTCCCTCATAGAACTTCGTGGAATGCACAACTGACTCCCTCTGAATAGCATATCATCTTGGATGATAAAATCCAGCCATTTCGTCCTGTCTAGAGTAACAGGTTCTGTACAAGCTTTCCAAGCTTCACCAAAATCAGGATCCTCTGCATACAAATTCTTGAGTTCCTTGAACCCAACCACTTCAATCTGCATTTCTGTCAGCAATAGTTGCCTTCTGCTAAGAGCATCTGCAACCTTATTAGACTTTCAACTCCTGTGTTTCAAAACAAATGTATAAATTTGTAAAAACTCAACCCATTTCAAATACCTTTGATTCAATTTTCCTTAACTATTCAAATATTGCAAACCTTGATGATCAGTATACAAAACAAACTCTTTAGGAAGCAGATAGTGCCTCCAATTTTTCAATGTCTGAATTATAGCATAAAATTCTTGATCATAAACAGAATATTTTTTCTTGGCATCATTTAATTTCTCACTGAAATAAGCAACAGGTTTACCTTCTTGGCTCATAACAGCTCCTATTGCAGTACCACTAGCATCACAATCTACTTGAAACACCTTATTAAAATTTGGAAGGGCTAAAACAGGTTATTCTGTAACTTTTTATTTCAACAATTGAAAACTCTTTTCTGCCCCATTAGTCCACTTAAACTCTTTTCTATCCCCTCTCATTGTTTCAGTCAGGGGTCCACAAATACTGCTAAAATCTCTGATAAACTTTCTATAAAAGCTAGCCAAACCATGAAAAGAACTTACCTCAGTAGCACTCCTTGGAGTAGGCCATTCAAGGATAGCCTGTACCTTCTCTGGATCTATTTTTAGACCTTCTGCTGAAACTACAAATCTCAAATACACTAACTCTTTCTTCACAAAACTGCACTTCTTCAAATTAATCAACAATTTTTCATCTCTCAACTTCTCAAACACGATACGAATATGCATCATATGTTCCTCCAATGTGTTGCTAAAAATCAAAATATCATCTAGGTAAACAATGACAAACTTACCCAAAAATTCTTTCAGAACCTCGTTCATGAGCCGCATGAAAGTGCTCGGTGCATTGGTTAGCCCAAAAGGCATGACTAACCACTCATATAGTCCTTCCTTTGTCTTGAAGGCAGTCTTCCATTCATCTCCTTCTCTGATCTGAATCTGGTGATATCCACTCTTCAGATCTATCTTTGAGAAATACACAGCTCCACTCAAACAATCCATAATATCATCCATTCGTGGCAATGGAAACCTATACTTGATTGTGATCTTGTTTATTGCTCTGGAATCTGTACACATCCTCCATTCTCCATTCTTCTTTGGTGCTAATACTGCTGGTACAACACATGGACTCAGGCTCTCTCGAATCAATCCCTTTTGTAACAACTCGTGTACTTGTCTGTTCAACTCCTCACTTTTTGCTAGTGTCATTCTGTGTGCTGCCTTGTTTGGCAAACTGGCTCCTGAAATAAAATCCATCTAATGACTGATCTTCCTTACGGGTGGTAATCCATCAGGTACATTATCAGATACAATATCTTGAAATTCATTCAACAAATCTGCAACCTCTACAGGTACATTCTCTACTTCTTTACCAACTTTTAGAATTAAAGCAAAACACACATGCTCATGCCTCATACCATATAGAAATTTTCTTCCATCAACAAATGTTATTCTTGCATTACCACATACCTTTTCTTCGGTCTCCTTCAATGGCTTTAGCTTATGTCACACTCCATCCTTTGTCAGGGAATAGGTATTCGCACGATCATCGTGTACAACACATCTGTCAAACTGCCACGGTCTACCCAACAACATATGACATGCATCCATAGAGATGATATCGCATAGTACATCATCTTGGTACCTGCCGATCTTGAACTTTACCAGGCACTGTTCGCTGACCATGACCTTGTGGTCATCCTGCACCCAGGCAATCCGATATGGATGTGGGTGTTTTTGTCTCTTGAGCTTCAACTTTGTCACCATCTTTTCTGACACTAAATTGTCAGTGCTTCCACTATCGATAATCACATCACAACATTTACCCTCACACTTGCATCTATTGCGAAATAGGCTCCTCCTTTGTTTAGGTTCATTCTCACCACTCAGTAAGACTCTTCTGTTAACTAGCATTTCTCCTCTTTCAGCATCTTCAAAATTTGATAATCTATCATCTTCATCGACATGTGCAACTCTGGCCTGGCTTTCATTTCTCCTGTCTGTTCTGCCTTCGCGCTGAGGACATTCAAATGCCCTATGACCTTCTTCTCCACAATGAAAATATGTTCCACGGAAGCCACCTCTTTTAGATCCTTGTCCTCTTCCTCTTCCTCTCTGATCTCTATTATTCTGATCCTGGAAGTGATTGGAATTATTTCCTTACTGATTCTGACTGCTACTGGCCTCATCCTTCTTTTTCGGATCTTCATTTCGGCCACCATATGACCGTCCACCAGATCATCCACCGGGACCTCTTCCATTTTATCTGCTCTCAAACTTCTTGTTCAGCTTTTCCTCTACTTTTAGAGCAAACTGGTATGCCTCTTCAATACTATTCATTCAAATTAGATTCAGCTCCTCTTGAATGCTTGGCCTTAACCCATTAAGGTATCGGGCAACTTTTTCTTTATCAGGTTCTGCATGGCCTGTTCTGATGAGAAGTCGATAGAACTCCTCTGTATACTCCTGAACAGATCTTCCTGCTTGCTTCAAACTCTGTATTTTCTTCAGTAGGTCAAGCTCATAATCAACAGGAATGAACTGTCACTTCAATTTATCCACCATCCGATCCCATCTCGTGATTTTCTCCTTTCCCCTTCTATTTCTCTCCAACTGAATCTCTTGCCACCATCTCTTCGCATGACCTTTCAATCTGGCCTTCGCAAATTTGACCCTATCAGGATCCTCAACATCTTCATACTCAAAATATTCCTCCCATTCATTGATCCAGTCGATCAATTCTTCTGGGTTAAGATTTGTAGAAAATGTAAGAACCTCAATCTTAGGCCTTTTCCCAATCTTAGAAATAGCCCAAAAAAGTCTTTCTTCCTCTTGGTTCACAATTTTGACTTCTCCTTCTTGATATTCTTCTTCAGCTTCATCCTCGCTTTCATCTCTGACATTAAGATTCATTCCTCTGCGAATCTCTTCTTGCGATGCTCGCACTTGTCTTTGCAGCTCTCTAACCTCAGGTGTCACAGCACCAGCTCTTCCGCCATGTTCTCTTCGTGGACATATTTTTGCGATGCGCGCTGAAACCCTAACCATGGTCCTGGTGCAAACTACCTCACAATCGATGATTTGTTTACACACTCAAGAACTCCTGCTCTGATACCACTTGATGAAGGGTGCTCACCTTAATACCACAAACACATAACAGAAATAGAGAAACAACAACAATATGCAAGAATAGAAAATTGGCTTCTTATTATCTCCACAAATGTGGAATTACAAAATTTAAGAATTACAATATGCAAAGCCACATAGGCATTCCCTTACAATATTCTATAGGACAAAGCCTTGAACTATTACTCAGAACTATTCTGAACTACCTAAGACAATAATACAGCCTTCATTATATAGACAAATTTCCACCGCCTGGGAAGGTTCCAGAATTTTAGCCAATAAGGCCGACCAAACTTAGAATTATTTTATTTTACATTTTATTACATCATAGTCGGCTCAAGATAACCTTTGAAACCCAAACAGAAATTTTGAAGAAAATTATTTTCTGCCGTTTCAGGTGGCCCAACTTTCGAAGACCATAAGTCATCACCAGTTGACCCGATTGGCTATTATAACCCCATTTCAGAAATGCCACAAAGCGCTCTACAGGCTTAATTGATGGAAGCGCTCGTCACCCAAATTTTTGACCTCATCTGGGGCCTCTAAAGCATTCAAAACTGAGTTCAAATTTTCTATACCCTGCTACCAATACCGAAAATCTTCAATATCTTCCAATATACACTTGATCTGGCAATAAAACTTTACTGGCAGACTTGTATGACCAAAATGAACCTCCAAGAAAGAAATCAGATCATTCTGAGCACATACAAAAATTACCAAAAATAGTAACTTTCCATAAATAGCAGCTCTGCACAAGATAGCCCTTATTGAATACAAAAATAGAAATATTTTTTGGGTGATGCAAGATTGCTCTTACACCCAAGATGCTCCTGCATCAGACACCCGGGGTAATTTGAGAAGTCACCCTGTCATAACTCAGGTGTGCAGAGGAAAACCAAGACGGCTAACCTCCTCCTTTGTCAGCCATGATGAATCTTCAACAAGTCGTCCTTTCCACTTGACCAGATATTCTTCATATGTCTTGTTCTTTGTGCTTCTGCCAACACGACTGTCCAGTATATCTTTGATCTCCTTAGTGTCTGAACTAGTTGCTGGAATACTCCACCGTGCTGCTGTGATCTCATCTTCAACACCTTCTTCATGATACTCTGTCAGATCTGAAATGTTAAACACTGGTGAAATATTTAGCTCAGTAGGCAATTCTACCTCATATGCATTTCCTGAATCATGTTTCTTCAGTATCCTACATGGTCCAAACTTCTTCATTTTCAGCTTGTTATATGTACCAACTGAAAACCCCTCCTTCTGTAAATGAACCATGACTTCATCACCAACCTGAAATTCCTTATACCTCCTTTTCTCATCTGCCTTAGCCTTATAATGTGCCTTCATCTTGGTAATATGCTTACTCACCTCCCCATGGATGTTCTTCAAGTGTTCTGCAAAATTCTCAGCTTCAGCACTACTTATTTCTCCTTTATTTATCTTCTTTAATTCAGATGCATTTCTTGGACTACTTCCATATACAATCTGGAATGGTGATTTACCAGTGCTCCTATTGATAGAATTATTGTATGCAAATTCCGCCTGTGGTAAAATCAAATCCCATCCTGTTGGCTTATCTCCAACCAAACATCTCAGCAAATTTTCCAAACTCCTATTCACCACCTCTGTCTGTCCATCATTCTGTGGATCATGTGATGAACTGAACTTCAAATCTGTCTTTAACTTCTTCCACAATGTACGCTAGAAATATCCAACAAACTTAGTGTCCCGATCTGAAACTATGGTCTTTGGCAAACTATGAAGTCTCACTACTTCTCTGAAAAATAATTCAGCTATATGAATAGCATCATTAGTCTTCTTGCAGGGAATGAAATCTGTCATCTTCAAAAATTTGTCAACTGCAACAAAAATTGAATCATGTCCCCGCTGAGTCCTCGGTAAACTAAAAATAAAATCCATACTGATATCCTCCCAAGGCTTCTCTAGTATAGGTAATGGCTGATACAACCCTATATTCTGCTTCACTCATTTCGCCATCTGACATACTCTGCAACTCTATATAAACTTCTTCACATCTTGCTTCAATTGTGGCCAATAATAATTCTCACCAACCAAAGCAAGGGTTTGATCACGACCAAAATGTCCAGCCAATCTTCCACTATGCTTCTCCTTGATGAGATTCTCCCTCATAGAACTTCATGGAATGCACAACTGACTCCCTCTGAATAGCATATCATCTTGGATGATAAAATCTAGCTATTTCATCCTGTCTAGAGTAACAGGTTCTGTACAATCTTTCCAAGCTTCACCAAAATCAGGATTCTCTGGATACAAATTGTTGAGTTTCTTGAACCCAACCACTTCAATCTGCATTTCTGTCAGCAATAGTTGCATTCTGCTAAGAGCATCTACAACCCTATTAGACTTTCCACTCCTGTGTTTCAAAACAAATGTATAACTCTATAAAAACTCAACCCATTTCAAATGCCTTTGATTCAATTTTCCTTGACTATTCAAATATTGCAAACCTTGATGATCAGTATACAAAACAAACTCATTAGAAAGCAGATAGTGCCTCCACTTTTTCAATGCCTGAACTATAGCATAAAATTCTTGATCATAAACATAATATTTTCTGTTGGCATCATTTAATTTCTCATTGAAATAAGCAATAGGTTTACCTTCTTGGCTCATAACAGCTCCTATTGCAGTACCACTAGCATCACAATCTACTTGAAACACCTTATTAAAATCTGGAAGGGCTAAAACAGGTTGTTCTGTAACTTTTAATTTCAACAATTGAAAACTCTTTTCTGCCCCATTAGTCCACTTAAACTCTTTTCTATCCCCTCTCATTGTTTCAGTCAGGGGTCCACAAATACTGCTAAAATCTTTGATAAAATTTCTATAAAAGCTAGCCAAATCATGAAAAGATCTTACCTCAGTAGCACTCCTTGGAGTAGGCCATTCAAGGATAGCCTGTACCTTCTTTGGGTCTATTTTTAGACCTTCTGCTGAAACTACAAATTCCAAATACACTAACTCTTTCTTCACAAAACTGCACTTCTTCAAATTAATCAACAATTTCTCATCTCTCAACTTCTCAAACACCATATGAATATGCATCATATGTTCCTCCAATGTCTTGCTAAAAATCAAAATATCATCTAGGTAAACAATGACAAACTTACCCAGAAATTCTTTCAGAACCTCGTTCATGAGCCGCATGAAAGTGTTCGGTGCATTGGTTAGCCCAAAAGGCATAACTAACCACTCATATAATCCTTCCTTTGCCTTGAAGGCAGTCTTCCATTCATCTCCTTCTCTGATCTGAATCTAGTGATATCCACTCTTCAGATCTATCTTTGAGAAATACACAGCTCCACTCAAACAATCCATAATATCATCCATTCGTGGCAATGGAAACCTATACTTGATTGTGATCTTGTTTATTGCTCTGGAATCTGTACACATCCTCCATTCTCTATTCTTCTTTGGTGCTAATACTGCTGGTACAGCACATGGACTCAGGCTCTCTCGAATCAATCCCTTCTGTAACAACTTGTGTACTTGTCTGTTCAACTCCTCACTTTCTGCTGGTGTCATTCTGTGTGCTGCCTTGTTTGGAAAACTGGCTCCTAGAATCAAATCCATCTGATGACTGATCTTCTTTATGAGTGGTAATCCATCAGGTACATTATCAGATACAATATCCTGAAACTCATTCAACAAATCTGCAACCTCTACAAGTACATTCTCTACTTCTTCTTTACCAACTTTTGGAATTAAAGCAAAACACACATGCTCATGCCTCATACCATCTAGGAATTTTCTTCCATCAACAAATGTTATTCTTGCATTACCACATACCTTTTCTTCGGTCTCCTTCAATGGCTTTAGCTTATGTCGCACTCCATCTTTTGTCAGGGAATAGGTATTCGCATGACCATCGTGTACAACACATCTGTGAAACTGCCACGGTCTACCCAACAACATATGACATGCATCCATAGAGATGATATCGCATAGTACCTCATCTTGGTACCTGTCGATCTTGAACTTTACCAGGCATTGTTCGCTGACCATGACCTTGTGGTCATCCTGCACCCAGGCAATCCGATATGGATGTGGGTGTTTTTGTCTCTTGAGCTTCAACTTTGTCACCATCTTTTCTGACACCAAATTGTCAGTGCTTCCACTATCGATAATCACATCACAACATTTACCCTCACACTTGCATCTAGTGCAAAACAGGCTCCTCCTTTGTTTAGGTTCATTCTCACCACTCAGTAAGACTCTTCTGTTAACTAGCGTTTCTCCTCTTTGAGCATCTTTAGAATTTGATGATCTAGCATCTTCATCGACATGTGCAACTCTGGCCTGGCCTTCATTTCTCCTATCTGTTCTGCCTTGGCGCTGAGGACATTTAAATGCCTTATGACCTTCTTCTCCATAGTGAAAACATGTTCCACGAAAGCCACCTCTTCCAGATCCTTGTCCTCTTCCTCTTCCTCTCTGATCTCTATTATTCTGATCCTGGAAGCGATTGGAATTATTTCCTCGGTGATTGTGATTGCTACTGGCCTCATCCTTCTTTTTCGGATCTTCATTTCGGCCACCATATGACCGTCCACCAGATCGTCCACCGCGACCTCTTCTATTTTATCTACTCTCAAACTTCTTGTTCAGCTTTTCCTCTACTTTTAGGAAAAACTGGTATGCCTCTTCAATACTGTTCATTCGAACCAGATTCAGCTCCTCCTGAATGCTTGGCCTTAACCCATTAAGGTATCGGGCAACTTTCTTTTTATCAGCTTCTGCATGGCCTGTTTTGATGAGAAGTCGATAGAACTCCTCTGTATACTCCTGAACAGATCTTCCTGCTTGCTTCAAACTCTGTATTTTCTTCAGTAGGTCAAGCTCATAATCAACAGGAATGAACTATCACTTCAATTTATCCACCATCCGATCCCATCTTGTGATTTTCTCCTTTCCCCTTCTATTTCGCTCCAACTGAATCTCTTGCCACCATATCTTCGCATGACCTTTCAGTCTAGCCTTCGCAAATTTGACCCTATCAGGATCCTCAACATCTTCATACTCAAAATATTTCTCACATTTATTGATCTAGTCGATCAATTCTTCTAGGTTAAGATTTTCAAAAAATGTAGGAACCTCAATCTTAGGTCTTTTCCCAATCTTAGAAATGGCCCGAAAAAGTCTTTCTTCCTCCTGGTTCACAATTTCGACTTCTCCTTCTTGATATTCTTCTTTAGCTTCATCCTCGCTTTCATCTCTGACATTAAGATTCATTCCTTTGCGAATCTCTTCTTGCAATGCTCGCACTTGTCTCTGTAGCTCTCT